>CM049803.1:7306812-7411293 GCA_027422405.1 Ptychobarbus kaznakovi | reverse complement strand
TGTCATGAATGTCTTTTTTTGAATGTCTCTTGCATTTATCGTTGATGAAGATGATTATGATGCTTGAGCATGATAGAATGTTCAAGAAGTGACCACTGTTTGTCCAAACATTCACCATTTCCCATGTGCTCCCAAAACGTTTCAGTCATGGATGGTGTATCTCAAACGAGTTCAAATCTGGTGGGGAAATAGAAGTCTTAGCACGGGGATACTTTCCATGTGCCCTCAGTGAGAAACTACCAATATTTAAGTGTCCCTATTGATTGAGCTTGAAACATTAAAGTTTCTCAATCTGGACTCTTCAGCATGGAGGGAAGCATGGGAAGAAAATGCATGCTTCTTCCTAACCAAACAATTATCTCCCTCTACTACTACACCTGTTTATATTAGAGGGGTTATCCTGATTAGAGCCCCTAGAGGACGGTAGTAGACCTGCAACCCACTCTAATGCATAGTGACAGAACAATGGGCTGTTACAATGATAATAGTCCAGATAGGGACAAACAGAGTCCAAACAACAAGACAAGAGAGAGAGTGAGAGAGATCCAAGGCAGGCTATAAACTTCAGGGCAGGCAGAGATGAGACAAGAAACGAAATACACAGGATAGGATCAAGACACAAATGACTCAATAAACAAGATAAACTAGACCTAGACTCAGAAAACACGGAATAGCTCTGTAATGTAGCTATCATTAGGAGAGCGATAAACGCTAAAAAATACTCGGCAGTTTGAGAAGGACCTGAGTGGGTGTAATATTGTGTGTGTGTGTGTGTGTGTGTGTGTGTGTGTGTGTGTGTGTGTGCCATCAGTGCAATGGATGATGGGAAATGCAGTCCATGAGTGATGTGCGCCTGTGTGGTGTGAGAATCAATATGATGGAAGGGCGACCTCTGGTGGTTATTGGGCGGAAGTCCATGAACTGGATTCATGACAATCATGACTTTCCTGATATAGGGTTAATTCCCACTAGTTGAATGGTTCACTCTTTAAATCTGGATTTCAAGACTCTCTTGGTATCTGGATATTGGAACATGTTTAATTGGGTATTTCTGATATCTGTAAATGGATTTCAGATATTAATACAGTAAGATATTGTAGATATCTAAAATATTTTTTTTTCTCACTAGCAACAATTAGGCTACATTACAGATGTAATTTAACACTGTCAATGGTGAAAATCAAATTATTGATATTAATAATTCGATTTTTTTACTCTCAATTGTTGAGATCAAGAATAGACATTTACACGGTGTGATTTTGTACTAAACCTTTGAAAACGCAATTACATCTGAATATTTAAATCTGAGTAATATGGTCATATTTTCTTGACCTGGTAAGGACTCTTGCCGCAGCATTTTGTACTATCTGTAGCTTGTTTATTGAAGATGCAGGACAACCACCTAGCAGTGCATTACAATAGTCCAGTCTAGAGGTCATGAATGCATTAACTAACTTTTCTGCATCAGAAACACTTAACATGTTTCTAAGATGGAAGAATGCTGTTTTTGTAACATTGGAAATATGATTTTCAAAAGATAGGTTGCTGTCTAATATAACACCCAGATTTTTGACTGTAGAGGAAGTAACAGTACATCCATCTAGTTGCAAATTGTGATCCAAGATATTCTGTGTACTGTTTTTAGGTCCAATAAGTAATATCTCTGTCTTATCTGAATTTAATAGGAGAAAATTATTGGTCATCCAATCTTTTACATTTTTAACACACTCCGTTAGCTTAGATAATTTAGAAGTTTCATCTGGTCTTGTTGAGATATATAGTTGAGTGTCATCAGCATAACAATGGAAACTAATCCCGTATTTTCTAATAATATTACCAAGGGGCAACATGTATAATGAAAATAGAAGAGACCTAGGAGGACAGATCCTTGTGGTACTCCATACTTTACTTGTGATAATTGAGATGCCTCCCCGTTTAAATAAACAAAGTGGTAGCGATCGGACAGGTAGGATCTAAACCATCTTAGAGCCTGCCCTTGAATACCTGTATAGTTTTGTAATCGATCTATCAGTATGTCATGATCTATAGTGTCGAACGCAGCACTAAGATCAAGTAAAACTAGCAATGAGATGCAGCCTTGGTCTGACGTAGTAAGTCATTTGTAATTTTAACAAGTGCAGTTTCTGTGCTATGACGGGGCCTAAAACCTGACTGAAATTCTTAATAGATATCATTTTTTAGCAAAAAGGAGCACAATTGAGCAGACACTATTTTTTCTAATATTTTTGACATAAACGGAAGATTTGAAATGGGCCTGTAATTTGCCAGTTCACAATGATCTAATTTTGGTTTCTTAATAAGAGGCTTAATAACCACCAGCTTAAATGGTTTTGGGACGTGACCTAAAGATAACGATGAGTTAATAATATTGAGAAGCGGTTCTTCTGCTACAGGTAACAACTCTTTCAATAGTTTAGTGGGTACAGGATCTAATAAACAGTGTTGGTTTAGATGTAGTTATAAGTTTATTTAGCTCATCCTGTCCTATAGTTGTAAAGCAATGCAGTTTTTCTTTGGGTGCGATGAATGAAGCTGAAGTAGGCTACTAGATGCTGTAGAATCTACATTTGTTATTGTATTTCTGATATTATCTATTTTATCAGTAAAGAAATTCATAAAGTCATTACTATTAAACTGTGAGGGAATATTTAGATCGGGTGACATCTGTTTATTTGTTAATCTAGCCACTGTGCTAAATAAAAACCTTGGAATGTTTTGGTGATTATCTATGAGTTTGCGGATATACTCGGTTCTTGCAGTTTTTAGAGCCTGTCTATAGCTGGACATACTGTTTTTTCACGCAATTCTAAAGACTTCCAAGTTTGTTTTTCTCCATTTGTGCTCAAGAATACGAGTTTCTTTCTTGAGAGAATGGGTATAACTGTTGTACCATGGCGCAGCATGTTTTTCTCTAACCTTTTTTAATTTGATGGGGGCAACAGTTTCTAACGTATTAGAGAAGATAGTTCCCATGTTGCTAGTAATTGTGTCTAGTTGATCTGTATTTATGGGTACACAGAGCAGTTGAGATAAATCAGGCAGGTTATTGGTGAATCTGTCTTTAGTGGCTGGAACAATAATTCTGCCTGGACGATAACGCGGAGCCATATAGTTAATATCAGTAATATGCAGCATGCACGATATAAGGAAATGGTCAGTAACATCGTCACTTTGAGGTATGATATCTATATCAGTAAGATCAATTCTATGCAATATAATTAAATCTAGCGTATGATTAAAACGATGAGTGGGCCTGGGGACATTTTGCTTGATTCCAAAATAATTTATTAGGTCAGTAAACGCAAGTCCTAACGCATCATTTGTATTAGTGCTTTATCAACATTAACCAATAGGTCTGAGAAGAAATCTGCATTTTTTTTTAGAAAATCTGTATATGGCCCTGGCGGTCTTTACACAGTAGCCAGAGCAAGAGATAGAACAGATTTCTTTTGCATATCTGACAGTGTAACATTAAGCATAAGTATTCAGAATGAGTTAAACCTGTATCCTGTTTTCTGAGTAACATTGAGAATATCACTATATATTGTTGCGACACCGCCGCCACGACCATTCTGACGAGGTTCATGCTTATAACAGTAGCTTGGTGGAGTAGATTAATTTATACCAATATAATCATTTGGTTTAAGCCAGGTTCCAGTCAGACAGAGTACATCAAAACTATCATCTGTGGTAATTTCATTTACAATAAATGCTTGGGTGTGAGTGACCTAATTATGTTTACGAGCACAAAACTTTTTAAATGTATTTTATTGTTCATGTTTAGCAAATTTGTTTTAATCTAGCACACTAATACACTATAATATTCAAATACGTTAAAAGATTGTGTAGCTGCTTTAATTAGATCAACCAGGAACCGGGAAAACACTTCCATAAAACACAATGTTCTTGTTACATCTAGAAAGATCGTAATCAGATCCTGGATGCCGTATAAGAGAACAAGAAGAATGCATCATTACATTAATGTATTAATCTTTCTAAATGTTGGTAATACAAATACTAGTTTGTTTTTATTTGTTCACAGTGTCCGGTTGCTTCTCAAGATTAAAAACACAACTTGTGATTTCTATAAATGCAGTAGTAAATGCTGACAATTACATTTAATAAGACAATAAATGCTGCAGAAGTATTGTTCATTCTTAGTTCATGTTAACTAATGGGCCTTATTGTAAAGTGTTAAAACTACATAATATGCTTTTCTAAAGCTAAAGTGACCTTTATACACTGACCACAATTATATTAAATTCAACACTTTTGTTTTTGCCCCCATTTTTCATGAGCTGAACTCAAAGATCTAAGACTTTTTTCTATGTACACAAAAGGCCTATTTCTCTCAATTATTGTTCACAAATCTGTCTAAATCTGTGTAAGTGAGCACTTCTCCTTTGCCGAGATAATCCATCACCTCACAGGTGTGGCATATCAAGATGCTGATTAGACAGCATTATTATTGCACAGGGGGTGCCAGGCTGGCCACAATAAAAGGCCACTCAAAAAATGTGCAGTTTTATCATACAGCACAATGCCACAGATGTCACAAGTTTTGAAGGTGCGTGCAATTGGCATGCTAACTGCAGGAATGTCCACCAGAGCTGTTGCCCGTGAATTTAATGTTACATTTACATTTATGCATTTAAAAGACGCTTTTATCCAAAGCTCTCACAGTAATTCAGGTTATACATTTTTTGTCAGTATGTGTGTTCCCTGGGAATTGAACCGACAACCTTTTGTGCTGCTAACGCAATGCTCTACCACTGAGCCACAGGAACACAGGAATGTTAATTTCTCTTACATAAGCCGCCTTCAAAGACGTTTCAGAGAATTTGGCAGTACATCCAACCAGCCTCACAACCGCAGACCACGTGTAACCACACCAGCCAGGACCTCCACATCCAGCATCTTCACCTCCAAGATCGTCTGAGACCAGCCACCCGGACAGCTGCTGCAACAATCGGTTTGCATAACCAAAGAAGTTCTGCACAAACTGTCAGAAACAGTCTTAGGGAAGCTCATCTGCATGTTGGTTGTCCTCATCGGGGTCTCAACCTGACTGCAGTTCGTCGTCGTAACCGACTTGAGTGGGCAAATGCTCACATTCGATGGCATCTGGCACTTTGGAGTGGTGTTCTCTTCACGGATGAATTCACTGTACAGGGTAGATGGCAGACGTCATGTAGGTGAGCGGTTTGCTGATGTCAACGTTGTGGATCGAGTGGCCCATGGTGGCGGTGGGGTTATGGTATGGGCAGGTGTATGTTAAGGACAATGAACACAGGTGCATTTTATTGATGGCATTTTGAACAGGGGCGGATTTAGTGAATTGGGGGCCCCAGGCAAATATAGGAGTGGAGCACTATACATTTGCACACATTTACCTAGTTACCTTGGGGTTCCTTTTTTGTTGTGATGCTTGCTGCTGCACAATGGGGCCCCATAGTTAAGTTCAATGTTTCTACCTTTTTCATGTACAGTACATGTTATAATGGGATTTTTTTGCATTTACATATATAAATTTAGCAGACACTTTTACTATTTCATGTTCCCTGAAGGGAAGGAAGAAGTTATCGGATTAATGTAATTTTTACATTTTCTCAGATGATACTGGTCATCAAGATATAGGGGCTTGATTAAAATCTCACCCAAAAATCACATAGGCAGAAGGCAGTGGAGAGTGATTAACTCCCACCCGGATGACAATAATAGACCATACAAAATACCAATAAATAAATAAATAAATAATAATACTATTATCTTTATTATATAATATCTTAATATCTTTAACATTGCAAACAACAATAAAATCAAAGAAGGACTTTAACTGTAAGCTACACAATTATACGGAAAACAAAGGTATTGTTTCCTATTTTTTCCTGATGTTTGTTATTATTTCAAATTTTATATACATTTTTATAAACTTTTTTGATTTACTACTAGGCATGTTGACAATAATGTCTTCAACATTGTCTATGGTCAGATATGTTTTTAGTCAACTTTCAAAATTTTCTTTGCTTAAGAAAGTATGAAAATATACAGTTATGATGTTTTTTAGTTTTTTCATATGATTTCATCGAGTTAGTTTTGCATCAAACACATTGTTATTTTCGGTAATCGAGATCTAGCAGCAACAGCGCATTTTTCCACTTGGGCGAGCGCTTCGTGGATAGCTTTTACCTTGAGCATGAAATCACGCACAAGCCAGCAAATCACTGGCTGTGTCCGAAATTGCCCCCTATACCCTCATTCCCTATATTAGTCCACTCATACAGTTCACTTGAAGGAGTGAATGAAAACGAGTGAGTGAATTCGGACACTAAGTGCACCGGAAGGACTGCCACTTTTGCATAGTTTGCTTGCGGTTTAATAATTATTTGAAACGGGCAGCTCCAGTAGTAAGATTAAAGGATTTATCTTGAACTCTGTAACGGAAATTATGTATAAACCCTAATAGTCAATTTATAATTAATTTGTACCTGTGTTGTATTACGCTGTATTACGCCGTGGACGAGCGCTTCTAAAATAAATGAATGATTCAGCTGCGAGCACCATCTTCTGGCGAGACGCGGGAATTAATTCGGCACACGACTCTCACAGTGCATTATGGGGATTCTCTAGCCATTAAGTGTACATTGGTTGTACACTCGTTTTTGCAGTGCATTGTGGGAATGAATGAGTGCACTTGAGAACATCCACTATGGTTTCGAACACCACTTTAAATGGCTGTCGCCTCAAATAGTGCACTATTTGAGGGTATAGGTGGCGATTTCGGATACAGCCACTGAGAATGCACAAAAATACTGACGAGTCATAGCAACAGAGCGGAGGTGCCAAAGCTGCGGAGAATCTGCTCTCCCGGAAGCTCCCATCACTGACGTAGATTTACAGAAAATCACTTCTTTTTTTTATAAATAATTTTACAGACTTATTCCCAACGCTTTATTAAGCTTTAAGTCACATCTAAATGATAAGGTATCAACTTATAATCATGTTTATATTAATTAGCCCGTGAAATCATTCTCTCAGACGGCCTGGGTATAAGGCGAAGGCTGAGGACTGAACGCAAGTGGCAGAAGATAACCTTTGCTGTTTATCAAGACCAAGCAATAGCATAAGAGAATCATTCTATCAGGTCTATTAAAACTAAATATATTAACTAAAATAAAATAAGACCCATCTATTTGTATCACAATCAATATCCATCTTCCTTCTGATAAAGACAAGAAATCAATAACTGATCCAGTAAGATAAAACACCTCATGCATGGTGATAAAAGTACAATAAATAAATAAAGAGTCCCATGACTAATTTAAATATTAATTCCCCATTTTGCCAAATTCTTTTGTCCTCCACATGAATGAGTTTCTTGCATGACATCCAAATGAGCAGTGGTGTATAAAGTACAAAGCCATACTCAAGTAAAAGAACAGCTTATCTTACCAGAAAATGACTGGTAGAAGTTGAATCACCGTTTAGAATATTACTTGAGTAAAATTTTTAAAGTATCTGATATTTATTGTACTTAAGTACAAAAAGTATTTTTTTTTATCTTAAACGTATAAGTATAGAAAGTAAAAGTACAAGTAAATGCAAAATGGAAAGGAAGCAAATAAATATATATAAAAAAAATTCACAAAGCTTGAGTAGCAAGATTGTGTTCAGTTTTAACTCTTTCTTCCATTTTGTATTTATGGGTTTGAATAAGTAGCACTTCACCTGGTACTTGAGTATTTCATTTCAACATAAGAAAATATTTCTAGAATCTGCATCTGAAATAGCATTTAGATGCATTTACACTGTTTGTGTATCTCGGAGGGGACATGGATGCATTTAAACTGCCGTTACAGATGCATAAATAGGCCTAATGTTTTGTTTTTAACATAAAACCTTGAATACTGATATTTGAAATTATTTAAAACATGAAACAAATTGTCGAAATGTGAAATTAAAACCACCAGGTGACAGCCGCAGCATCTAGCCGCAGCATTTTGTACTATCTGTAGCTTGTTTATTGAAGAAGCAGGACAACCACCTAGCAGTGCATTACAATAGTCCAGTCTAGAGGTCATGAATGCATGAACTAACCTTTCTGCATCAGAAACAGTTAACATGCTTGGCAATGTTTCTAAGATGGAAGAATGCTGTTTTTGTAACATGGGAAATATGATTTTCAAAAGATAGGTTGCTGTATAATGTAACACCCAGATTTTTGATTGTAGAGGAAGTAACAGTACATCCATCTAGTTGCAAATTGTTATCCAAGATATTCTGTGTACTGTTTTTAGGTCCAATAAGTAATATCTCTGTCTTATCTGAATTTAATAGGAGAAAATTATTGATCATCCAATCTTTTATATTTTTAACACACTCTGTTAGCTTAGATAGTTTATAAGTTTAATCTGGTCTTGTTGAGATATATAGTTGAGTGTCATCAGCATAACAATGGGAACTAATCCCATATTTTCTAATAATATTACCAAGGGGCAACATGTGCAAACCCGATTCCAAAAAAGTTGGGACACTGTACAAATTGTGAATAAAAAAGGAATGCAATAGTTTACAAATCTCATAAACTTATATTTTATTCACAATAGAATATAGATAACATATCAAATGTTGAAAGTGAGACATTTTGAAATGTCATGCCAAATATTGGCTCATTTTGGATTTCATGAGAGCTACACATTCCAAAAAAGTTGGGACAGGTAGCAATAAGAGGCCAGAAAAGTTAAATGTACATATAAGGAACAGCTGGAGGACCAATTTGCAACTTATTAGGTCAATTGGCAACATGATTGGGTATAAAAACAGCTTCTCTCAGAGTGGCAGTGTCTCTCAGAAGTCAAGATGGGAAGAGGATCACCAATTCCCCAATGCTGCGGCGAAAAATAGTGGAGCAATATCAGAAAGGAGTTTCTCAGAGAAAAATTGCAAAGAGTTTGAAGTTATCATCATCTAAAGTGCATAATATCATCCAAATATTCAGAGAATCTGGAACAATCTCTGTGCGTAAGGGTCAAGGCCGGAAAACCATACTGGATGCCCGTGATCTTCGGGCCCTTAGACGGCACTGCATCACATACAGGAATGCTACTGTAATGGAAATCACAACATGGGCTCAGGAATACTTCCAGAAAACATTGTCGGTGAACACAATCCACGTGCCATTCGCCGTTGCCAGCTAAAACTCTATAGGTCAAAAAAGAAGCCATATCTAAACATGATCCAGAAGCGCAGGCGTTTTCTCTGGACCAAGGCTCATTTAAAATGGACTGTGGCAAAGTGGAAAACTGTTCTGTGGTCAGACAAATCAAAATTTGAAGTTCTTTTTGGAAAACTGGGACGCCATGTCATCCGGACTAAAGAGGACAAGGACAACCCAAGTTGTTATCAGCGCTCAGTTCAGAAGCCTGCATCTCAGATGGTATGGGGTTGCATGAGTGCGTGTGGCATGGGCAGCTTACACATCTGGAAAGGCACCATCAATGCTGAAAGGTATATCCAAGTTCTAGAACAACATATGCTCCCATCCAGACGTCGTCTCTTTCAGGGAAGACCTTGCATTTTCCAACATGACAATGCCAGACCACATACTGCATCAATTACAACATCATGGCTGCGTAGAAGAAGGATCCGGGTACTGAAATGGCCAGCCTGCAGTCCAGATCTTTCACCCATAGAAAAACATTTGGTGCATCATAAAGAGGGAGATGCGTCAAAGAAGACCTAAGACAGTTGAGCAACTAGAAGCCTGTATTAGACAAGAATGGGACAAGATTCCTATTCCTAAACTTGAGCAACTTGTCTCCTCAGTCCCCAGACGTTTGCAGACTGTTATAAAAAGAAGAGGGATGCCACACAGTGGTAAACATGGCCTTGTCCCAACTTTTTTGAGATGTGTTGATGCCATGAAATTTAAAATCAACTTATTTTCCCCTTAAAATTATACATTTTCTCAGTTTAAACATTTGATATGTCATCTATGTTGTATTCTGAATAAAATATTGAAATTTGAAACTTCCACATCATTGCATTCTGTTTTTATTCACAATTTGTACAGTGTCCCAACTTTTTTGGAATCGGGTTTGTATAATGAAAATAGCAGCGGACCAAGGACAGATCCTTGTGGTACTCCATACTTTACTGGTGATAATTGAGATGACTCCCCGTTTAAATAAACAAAGTGGTAGCGATCGGACTGGTAGGATCTAAACCATCTTAAAGCCTGCCCTTGAATACCTGTATAATTTTGTAATCGATCTATGACTATGTCATGATCTATAGTGTCGAATGCAGCACTAAGATCAAGTAAAACTAGCAATGAGTGCAGCCTTGGTCAGACGCAAGATGCAAGTCATTTGTAATTTTAACAAGTGCAGTTCTGTGCTATGGCGGGGCCTAAAACCTGACTGAAATTCTTCATAGACATATTTTTTTTGCAAGAAGGAGCACAATGAGCAGACACAACATTTTTCGAAAATGTTTGACATAAACAGAAGATTTGAAAAAAATGGGCCTGTAATTTGCCAGTTCATCAAGGATCTAGTTTTGGTTTCTTAATGAGAGGCTTAATAACCGCCAGCTTGAATGGCTTTGGGACGTGACTTAAAGATAACGAGGAGTTAATAATATTGAGAAGCGGTTCTTCTGCTACAGGTAACAACTCTTTCAATAATTTAGTGGGTACATGATCTAATAAACATGTTGTTTTTTAGATACAGTGATAAGTTTATTTAGCTCATTCAGTCCTATAGTTGTAAAGCAATGCAGTTTTTCTTTGGGTGCGATGAATGAAGCTGAAGTACTAGACGCTGTAGAATCTATATTTGTTATTGTATTTCTGATGTTATCTATTTTTTCAGTAAAGAAATTCATAAAGTCATTACTGTTCAAATGAGGGAATATTTAGATTGGGTGACATCTGTTTATTTGTTAATCTAGCCACTGTGCTAAATAAAAACTTGGATTGTTTTGGTTATTATCTATTAGTTTGCGGATATGCTCGGTCCTGGCAACTTTTAGAGCCAGTCTATAGCTGGACATACTGTTTTTCCACGCAATTCTGAAGACTTCCAAGTTAGTTTTTCTCCATTTGCGCTCAAGATTACGAGTTTCTTTCTTGAGAGAATAGGTATAACTGTTGTACCATGACGCAGCACGTTTTTCTCTAACCTTTTTTAATTTGGTGGGGGCAACAGTTTCTAACATATTAGAGAAGATAGTTCCCATGTTGCTAGTAATTTTGTCTAGTTCATCTGTAGTTATGGGTACATAGAGCAGTTGAGATAAATGAGGCAGGTTATTGGTGAATTTGTCTTTAGTGGCTGGAACAATAGTTCTGCCTGGACGATAACGCAGAGCCATATAGTTAAAATCATTAATATGCAGCATGCACGATACAAGGAAATGTTCAGTAACACCATCAATTTGAGGTACGATATCTATATCAGTAAGATAAATTCCATGTGATGATCATTAAATCTAGCGTATGATTAAAATGATGCGTGGTCCCGGTGACATTTTGCTTGACACCAAAAGAGTTTATTAGGTCAGTAAACGCAAGTCCTAACGCATCATTTGTATTATCAACGTGAATGTTAAAATCTCCTACAATTAGTGCTTTATCAAACTTTAACCAATAGGTCTGAGAGGAAATCTGCAAATTCATTTTAGAAAATCTGTATATGACCCTGCGGTCTATACACAGTAGCAAGAGCAAGAGATAGGACAGATTTTAAGCATAAGTATTTCGAATGAGTTAAACCTGTATCCTGTTTTCCTGAGTAACATTGAGATATCACTATATATTGTTGCGACACCGCCGCCACGACCAGTCTGACGAGGCTCATGCTTATAACAGTAGCTTGGTGGAGTAGATTCATTTAGACCAAAATAATAATTTGTTTTAAGCCAGGTTTCAGTCAGACAGAGTACATCAAAACTATTATCTGTGGTCATTTCATTTACAATAACTGCTTTGGGTGTGAGTGACTGGATGTTTAGGAGCCAAAGCTTTAAAAATAGTTTTTGTTCATTTATTTTGCATTTTTCTGGTTTAATCGCAATCAGATTTTTTCTAGATCCTGCATTAAATTTATATTTTGACCTCACTATTCAGGGAACAGACACAGTCTGTATAGATTGGACACTGCACATACCTCTATCATTGAAGTGGGTAGAACAAAAGTCATCATAGCAGTTATTTGAGAATTGGCTTACTAGTCAGATGGAGCGTAGCGTCCTGGAGATGTTATCCGACAGGAGTTCCGCTCTGACTCTGCTGGGGTGCAGGCCATCAGCACGGAAAAGCCTAGGACGCTCCCAGAAAAGATTCCAATTATCAACAAAGAGCAGTTTCTGATCTTTACACCATGACAACAACCATCCGTTTAAAGCAAACAGTCTACTGAACCTTTCGTGTCCTCGTCAATATGTGGGAAGAGGTCCTGACACGATGATTGTCGTTGCGGGTGATGTGCAGCGCACCGTCTCGATCAGGCTCCTGAAGTCCCTCTTCAGTGTCTCCGTCTGCCGCAGCTTGGTGTCGTTAACCCCCACGTGAATCACAACAGCTGCAACGCTCTCGTCATCCTTCAGGATCGCGGGTATCTGCGCAGAAACATCAAGAACACGAGCACCAGGGAAACAGTGAGTGTGCACTTTACCTTCAGCTAACGTAGCACGGACGTGCCGGACGATTAAGTCTCCAATGATCTCCGAGCATCACGTTCCGTCTTGCAGAGAGGAGCGAAGCGGTTACGGGAGGAGATCTCGAAGACCGGAGGGGGAGAAGTCGTCGACCGGGGCCTGGATCGCGTCTTCCGCTGCTGCACCCAGGGTCCTGGGTTTCCCGGCGCCGGAGTGAAGGACATCTGGGAAGATCGTGTCCCGGGTGCACTGGGCCTGTGCAGAGAAACACATGGAGTAGAAGGTGGTGGGAGTGTTAGCAGTGCGCTGCATACTTCCCCCGGACTTGTGAGCGTCAGCCCGGGATGTTTCCAGCGTTGCTTTCCGTTTCCTCAGCTGGGCCTGCTTCCCAAACAGCTTGTGGATCTGTCTCCCCATGGCCTCCAGCTCCAGCTGCACCGAATGCAGCTTGAACATGTCCTCACCTGCACTCAAAGGTAGACACAAATCCGCCATTAAAGCAGTAAAGTACAATGAAACAATGGTGTGTGTGTGGTGTGTGTAAGTGTGTGTGTGTGTGTGTGTGTGTGTGTGTGTGTGTGTGTGTGTGTGTGTGTGTGTGTGTGTGTGTGTGTGTGTGAGAGAGTAGGGTATTAGCTGTGTTAGCGGTACCCGCGCTGGCTATGCTAATGGGCTATAAGCTAATAGCGGACTTGGGAAATCAAAATAAAACTTGGGCGCTCTGATTGTTTTCGTTGCAGAATGCGATCGGGGATATATTCACACGTTATAGAAACAAAAATTATGGTGTTTAAAATTGGACTTTAAGATAGAAAATAGACGATAAATAATTGACTTGACGAAGCTCAAACTCAAAACATGCGTCAGCAACAAACATGACTGATTAATTCAGAAACAAAGCATTTGACTGTGTTAATGAGTGAATCACTGAATCATTTTTCTCAACCGATTCCTTCAAAAAGCTGATTCATTCAATAAGTAAACACCGTCCATTGCTCAGAGACGCAAACAGTGCTGTGATCTTTGGAACTAAACTGTAAAAAGTTTTCACCCATTTCAACTTAAAAACTTAAGTTTTGTGGCTACTTTAAAATGTTAAGTTATAGCAACTTAAAAGCACAAGTCATATCAACTCACAATTTTTAATCTTGCCTAGTGCTGAATTGCTTTATTTAAGTTAATTTGACTTTCCAATATTTTCTGTTTCAACTTATTAAATTAAGTTTAAAAAGTTTTTGCATTAATTGTCAAGTAATGATAATGTAAACTTTATAAACACAGATAAAAATACTATTTGTTCGAAAAAAAAAAAGAAAAAAAAATTGCAGTTACAAACATTGTTTTCTATTAACTCTTATTTGTTCGTTTAACTTATGGTCTTGGGGTCAAAACCCAACAATTTAATAATTGTAAAAAATATTACATTTTTAATAATACAAATAATATAACATTTTTTTTGCTTCTCATCTATACATTAATGTGGGTTTGGGAGATATGTCTTTTGTAATTTTGCAAAATTCATACACCTTTAGTTGCATTAAATATTAATTTTTTATGAAAAATAATTAAATTATGATCTATTAATTTAAGTTGTTTCTGGATATTGTAGGTGTTTGTGTAGAAGTGTGCACTGCTGTTGAGTCTCACAGGATTGCTGAATATAGTTTTGACCAGCAGAGGCAATAGAGAGCCATTCATTTTAGTGCATGCACAACTTTGTGAATTTTGTGTTATATATATATATAAACAATAGAAAAGACTTAAAAATAAATATTCTTTCAAATAGTAAATTTTTGTAGTTTTTGATGCATTTTGAAATGTTTTTTTAACAAAATGCCACTAATGCGAAAAAGCCACATAAGACGCACCTAAAGGACAACTTGGAGTCAGATTGGTTTCATATTATTGATTTTAATGTGTAAAAAAATCATAATTAACTTCAAATGCAAATAAAATTAATAAATAATATGTAAATAAAAGCAAATGCAAAAATGACAGGATGAAGAGTGAACTAAAAACATACCATTTTTTCAACAACAAACACTGAATTTTATTACCAAATATTTAAAATGCCTGTATAAGTTGTGTTGTGTGTGTGTGTGTGTGTGTGTGTGTGTTTCTCTGTGTCTGTGTTGTGTTAAAAAGAGAGAGAGAGAGAAGAGAGAAGAGAGAGAGATAGAGTAGAGAGAGAGCAAACATGTGTGTGTGTCTGTGTGTCTGTCTGTGTCTGTGTCTGTGTGTGTGTGTGTGTGTGTGTGTGTTGTGTGTGTGTGTGTGTGTGTGTGTGTGTGCTGATGTGTGTGTTTTAATGTGTGGTGTGTGTGTGTGTGTGTGTGTGTTGTGTGTGTGCATGCAAGTGCTTTTAATTGTTCTGCTTGTGAAATTTCTTTGCAAATTCTATAAAAATGCTCTGTGGCTGTCACTGTTTGTGCTTGTGTGTGTGTGTTTGTGTGTTGTGAGAAGTCTTTTCTAATCACATTTAGCTTTTCATTCTGGAAATTTTTTAATTTGCCAACATGTTTTTGAAAATTAAGATGAAAAAAATCCATTTTCCATTATTTTAATGTGTCATATTGAGAATCCTAAGTTAAAAAAATTTTTTATCCTTCAGAAAAAGAATTTTTTTTGTTTAAAATTAAAAGTACAAAATTTAGAAAGAACCATTTTTTATTACAAAAAGTCATTGGGGTTTAAACAGGTTAGGTTTAAACTACACAACCTGCTTGTGCAGTTCTGAATGCCATATATGTATAACGGGCCCAAAAGTAGCAAAAAACTCTAAGAAACTAGGTATAAGTTGAAAATATACTCATACCTAATTGGAACCAACCACTAGACAAGCTTAAAAAAACATGTCCATTACAGTCCTTTTTTATCATTTAAAGGAAAGGTGTCCTGCAGTTTTCTTGCTTCGTATGGAGCCCTTCTGCCCTTCTTGAGTGTATATCAAGTGTCTCACTATGAGCCTATAAATCAGAAAATATGTCAAGTAAAAATTACTAACAGTTGGTTATTCTATATGCTCTATACACTGATAAACTTCAATATACACAAATACTTTGATGCAAAAACGCATTCAATATTTTGAATAACAAAAAAGTGATGGTTTAAAGCAGTGGTGTACAAACCTGCTCTGAGGGTCACTGTCCTGCAGATTTTAGCTCCATCCTTAACTAAATACATCTGAATTAGTTAACTAAGGTCTTACTGGGCACCCAAGGCAGGTGAGTTGCGGCAAGTTGTAGCTAACTCTGCAGGACACCAGCTCTCCAGGACAGAGTGTGGACACCTCTGGTTTAAAGTTTGTACTTGGTTGAAAACCGAGGGACCAAATATAAAACCAAATATGTGATCAGTCAAGTAAATTGAGACGTTACACAAATCATAATACACATTTTAAACAGCAACGGCTGCTGAAGCGGCAGGGTAGATTGTTTTGACCAGTCAAATCAGAGGTATGGAAGCAGTTTGGCTTTCCGACGACTAGGGATGTAACGATTAATTGCGAGCCGGTTGAAAATCAATTCAAACATGTGACGATTCAAATCGGTTGAGATGCTAAATGAATCGCGATTCAACTAGGGATAGGAGTTTATGTAAATGTATGTCTGAGGGGAATTTCTTTAGAAAAGTTTAGATTAGGCATGGGACGATAACCGGTTTCAAGGTATACCACGGTTTGGAAAAGTCACGGTTTCAACATTCTGTTCCGAACGGTTTCAAGCACATTTTGAGGGGGGTCGGTGCCTTTTTCTTTTTCTTCGTCTTATCAATAACAAGGGAGAAATTTAGCTCACATCTTCTCTCTTCATCCTTTATAATCTTTATACCTAAATATGTGACTTCATTTTTTATAGGAAAACCACAAATAGATGGTAAATCGCACTGCTTAAGAGACATTAATTCACACTTATTCATATTCAAATGAAGACCTAAAGCTTTAGAGAATATACGGATAATATCAATAGCCTTGGGTATTTCCCCTGCATCTTTTTAAAAAAGTGTGGTATCATCTGCTAATTGGCTAATGGTGATTATGTTATCTGCAACTGTAATTCCTCTTAAAGTACTATGTTTAATAGAATCAGCAAGTAGTTGTGAACAGAGTAAGAACAAGTAGGGAGAAATAGGGCACCCCTGTCTGATACCACGATTAAGATTAAATCTGGGTGAGGTGTCAGCATGCAGTTTGATCGAACAGTTACCATTGAAGTATAACGTTTTAATAGTCTTAATGAAGTAATTACCAAAACCACATTTTTAAGAGATGAAAAAATAAAATGATGTTCAATGGTATCAAATGCCTTATGGAAATCTAAAAATAGAATAAAGCTCTTATCTGAATAAAGGTGGGGATTATCAATGAGATCTAAAACTTAACGAATATTATTTGAAATATGCCTGTTCCTCATGAAACCAGATTGGGTATCATCAATAATTAAGTCTAATGTCTTTTTAATTCTAACGGAAAATATAAAGGCTAAAATTTTATAATCAATATTAAGCAAGCAAATTGGTCGCCAATTGAAAAGCGCCTTGAGTGAGGGTGGGTGGAAGCTTTTCAAGGTCTATACTCTGAGAAAAAAGTTTTAAGAGAAAAGGAGCAAGTTCTTCAGAAAAGGATTTATAGAATTCAGAAGTTAATCCATCCACACCAGGTGATTTATTTAATTTAAGTTCCTTAATAGCCTGTAGGACTTCCTCTATACAAATAGAATTATCGCACAGTTATTTTTCGTCTTCACTTATTTGTCACAGTTTGTCTCCCTCTGCCTTGTGTTTTCCTGTCATCATTTGTGTATGATTAGTCCCCAGCCCTGTGTGTTAATCATCGTTTAGTCTTCTCACCTGTGTTTGGTTAATTAACTTGTTTGCTCCGTCATTACATGCCCTTTATAAGTCCTCAGTTCTCCCTGTGTCTCTGTCGAGTCTAAACGTCCTTACCCGTGTGTGCATGTCCCCAGCGATCTTTATGTTCTGTGTTGGAAATAAAAGCTTAAAGGAAGTTCCTCGTCTCCTCGTTCCTGGATCCCTCGTGCAACACCGTGACAGAAGACTCGACCCAACAAACTCCAACACAGATGAGGAGGCGGCTGATTTTGTTTCCCCGCGAGGGAGGTCCGGGAATCATCAGCCTGCTGCCGCCCGTGGCAAAGAATGTGCCGCCGCCCACAACGATGAAAGTTCCGTTGCCCACGGCGATGATGCTGCCGCCGCCCGCGATGAAAGAGATCAAAAGGCGGCTGAGATTGGTTCCCCGCAAGGGTGGTTCGGGAATCCTCAGCCTGCTGCCGCCCGCGGGGAAGATGGTTCCGCCGTTCGCGGCGATGATGATGCCGCCGCCCGCGACGATGAAGGTTCCGTCGCCCGCGGCGATGATGATGCCGCCGTCCACGGCGAAGATGGTTTGGAGCCCAGAGCCTGCTCCTCGCCAGCGCCCTCCAGTGCCTGCTCCTCGCCAGCGCCCTCCAGTGCCTGCTCCTCGCCAGCGCCCTCCAGTGCCTGCTCCTCGCCAGCGCCCTCCAGTGCCTGCTCCTCGCCAGTGCCCTCCGGTGCCTGCTCCTCACCAGCGCCCTCCTGTGCCTGCTCCGAGACTGCGCCCTCCTGTGCCTGCTCCGAGACTGCGCCCTCCTGTGCCTGCTCCGAGACTGCGCCCTCCTGTGCCTGCTCCGAGACTGCGCCCTCCTGTGCCTGCTCCGAGACTGCGCCCTCCTGTGCCTGCTCCGAGACTGCGCCCTCCTGTGCCTGCTCCGAGACTGCGCCCTCCTGTGCCTGCTCCGAGACAGCGCTCTCCAGAGCCCCTGCTGGTTCCGTCCAGCTCTCCAGAGCCCCTGCTGGTTCCGTCCAGCTCTCCAGAGCCCCTGCTGGTTCCGTCCAGCTCTCCAGAGCCCCTGCTGGTTCCGTCCAGCTCTCCAGAGCCCCTGCTGGCTCCGTCCAGCTCTCCAGAACCCTGCTGGTTCCGTCCAGCTCTCCAGAGCCCCTGCTGGTTCCGTCCAGCTCTCCTGAGCCCCTGCTGGTTCCGTCCAGCTCTCCTGAGCCCCTGCTGGTCCCGTCCAGCTCTCCAGAGCCCCTGCTGGTCCGTCCAGCTCTCCAGAGCCCCTGCTGGTTCCGTCCAGCTCTCCAGAGCCCCTGCTGGTCCCGTCCAGCTCTCCAGAGCCCCTGCTGGTCCCGTCCAGCTCTCCAGAGCCCCTGCTGGTTCCGTCCAGCTCTCCAGAGCCCCTGCTGGTTCCGTCCAGCTCTCCAGAGCCCCTGCTGGTTCCGTCCAGCTCTCCAGTGCCCCTGTTGACTCCGTCCAGCTCTCCAGTGCCCCTGCTGGTTCTGTCCGGCTCTCCAGAGCCCCAGGCGTCCGCGCCTCCTGAGCGCCCCCCGGGGATAAAGAGGTTCCCCAAGAAATTTTTTTTGGGGGGGGCTACCCGCCATGGAGGCCACCCGAGCTCCCCGCTCCGCCATGGCCGCCCAAGCTCCACGCTCCGCCATGGCTGCCCAAGCTCCACGCTCCGCCATGGCCGCCCAAGCGCCCAGCTCCGCCATGGCTGCCCGAGCTCCACGATCCGCCATGGCCACCCGAGTCTCCGGATCCACCATGGCCACCCGAGTCTCCGGATCCGCCATAGCCACCCGAGTCTCCGGATCCGCCATGGCAGCCCGAGCTCCACGATCCGCCATGGCCACCCGAGTCTCCGGATCCGCCATGGCCACCCGAGTCTCCGGATCCGCCATGGCCACCCGAGTCTCCAGATCCACCATGGCCACCCAAGCTCCACGCTCCGCCATGGCCGCCCAAGCTCCACGCTCCGCCATGGTCGCCCAAGCTCCACGCTCCGCCATGACCGCCCAAGCTCCACGCTCCGCCATGGCCGCCCAAGCGCCCCGCTCCGCCATGGCTGCCCGAGTCCCCTGACCCGCCATGGCTCCCAGAATGGGCACCACCCTGGAGGCCACCTGCCCGGGCTACTGATCCCTTGAGGCCTCCAGAGCGCCCCCCCCCCCTCCCCTTTCGATGGTATACGGCGCGGGACGCGCCTATTGGGAGGGAGGGGTAATGTCACAGTTTGTCTCCCTCTGCCTTGTGTTTTCCTGTCATCATTTGTGTATGATTAGTCCCCAGCCCTGTGTGTTAATCATCGTTTAGTCTTCTCACCTGTGTTTGGTTAATTAACTTGTTTGCTCCGTCATTACATGCCCTTTATAAGTCCTCAGTTCTCCCTGTGTCTCTGTCGAGTCTAAACGTCCTTACCCGTGTGTGCATGTCCCCAGCGATCTTTATGTTCTGTGTTGGAAATAAAAGCTTAAAGGAAGTTCCTCGTCTCCTCGTTCCTGGATCCCTCGTGCAACACCGTGACATTATTGATTTAGTAGTAATAAAGCTATCTAAGAAATCAGAGGTATCATTTTCATTAAATCTAGATTCATAAAGAGAGCTGTAAAATGATGAACAATAAGCAGCAATAGATCTCGGGTCATGTGTTAATATACCATTAATATTCAAATGTGAAATTGTATGTTTTGAATGACTTTTTTCTAATAAAAAAAATAAGCTGAGTTTTGTTCACCCTTCTCCAGCCACCTTTGTCTGGATCTAATGAAGGACCCCTCAGCTCTCCTTTTATAAATATCATCTAAGTGGTTTTGAAGAGTAACCAGTTCCATTTTTTCAGTGTCTGATAAAATAGGGGGAGATCTATGAGTGAAGGCTGTAATCTTTGAAATTATATTTTCTTCTTCATGTTTCCTGGCTTTGGCTAATACACTTCTATAATTTCTTAAAAATGTCCCAATTTCGAACTTCAGTAATTCCCAGTTATTGCAATAATCATTACTTAGTTGAGCTAAATTCCAATAATGTGCACTCAATCTGCGAATGGTCACCTTAACATATTCAGTTGTCCAGAGTTGAATTATTAAGTTTCCAGTATGAGTTATAATGGTTATTGGAAAATGATTGTAGGCCAACATTAATATAAACTGTTTTATGGTCTATCAGTGACACAGGAAGAATGTTATTAAAATGTATTCTTTCTGTAAGCTACAAGAAGTTAGCCAATAATAAATACGAGACATGGCAGTACATGCCTTATTGTTCCATGTAAAGGATTTTAAATCAGGGAATTTCTCCCTCCAAATGTCTTTTATACCAAATTTCTGCATAAAGGCCTTAAGTCTAAAATTAGAAGAGGATGGAGCACGAGGAGGCCATCTGTCAAAGGAATTGTCTAAAGTAATATTAAAATCACAGCCAATTAATATAAGTGCATTTGGGAATTTAGATAAACAATGTGTTAAGCAAATTTCTAATGTATCAAATAAGTCATCATTTTCACTTTTAGAGTTGTGCCCATAAAAATGTACTAGAATCATAGTGAAAAGATCACATTTTACAACTAAAAGAATGTAATGACCAAGAGTGTCCACATCAGAATATAAATTATCGCCTGAAAACTTACTTTTCAAAATTGCTACTCCTGCCGAGTGCTCAGACCCATGTGCAAACCAAATATCATTACCACCATTGTGTTTTCCAAAAACTAACATCATTAGGAGTTGAATGAACTTCTTGAAAAAAACAGAAATCAGACTTTTGCTGCTTAGAAAATAAAAAACAAAGCCTCACGTTTAACATTTAACCTCAAGCACCTGGCATTGAGAGTAATTAACAAAAAGGACATATAAGGATATATGAATTAAAAGTGTAACCAATGAATAGAAGGAACAGGTATAACTTGAAATATTCCATTCCCAACAAGAATAAGTGAACAATGTAATTATTAACCCAACCGTAGACCTATGAGAATTACTTCAAACAATATACAGTAATTCTTTGGTATCAGATGAAGAGAAAGAACTTGTAAGAGCAACAGGTTGAAAAAAGATGTTCATACGTTATAAGACAGTAAGTCCATTTCTTCACTCAGGGTGGTGGATGCACGGCTTTCCCATCATCAAACGCCCGTCCACCGACAAAGAATGCTCTCTTCCCTTCCTTTCTAGCAGCTTCCACCAAGGGCCACAATTTCATCCTTAGCATCCTGTCTGCCGAAGTCAAATATTCGGTGAATCTCAGTTTGTGGTTCCTGAGGTAATCAGAGTGTTTTGCCTGCCGCCACACCAGATCCCACATAGATCTTCTCATGAAACGCATAATCACCGGTCTTGGCCTGTTGTCCAGCTTTCCCAGACGATGTGCTATATCGATGTCATCTTGAATCGCCACACTTGAGTCAGAAACAAATGCAGCACAGATGTTGGAAACCTTCAGCTTGATGTATTCATCAGATTGTTCAGGGATTCCGTAAAGACGAAGATTCCATCTGTGCTGATATCGTTCAGATTCATTCAATTTTTGCTCAAGCTCAGAAATCTTGGTATTATTCAGATTCACAGTAGATTTACAGTTCTTCATGTTGGTTTTTAATGCGTTGACTTCTTCAAACACAAAGTCAATTGATTTCTTGAGACCCTCAATACTCACTGTGTTTTTGGATATAATTTTTCCGATATCGTCTGCACTCTCCTTGATTTTAGATGTCAAAGCCACGATTATGACAGTTATGATATGTGAGGCAGATTCAACTCCAGCACTGACAGGAATGCCAAATTCTATTTCTTCCGTTAGGATATTAGAAGTAGAGCACTTATTTTTTCCTTTGCGTTTCATCATGCAAACCGAAGCATCCATATGCAAGATCCGACCCCTCTCCTTAAGGCTGGAATACACTACACAACTTTTACAATCTGAACAGATTTTTAAAACACTAGGCATCATATACTTGCCGACATTATAAATGGTGACAAAGGAAAAATGGGCATCATACACTAAGTGTCTAAAGATCATACACTTCCAGACTTTAAAGTTGTTCCGTTCACAAAGAACTCACGCAGAAACGTGCGCCTTGTTGCTAGGAGACACATGACAAATGCAAACATGTGTGTTCTAAAATCGGCTGAAAATATCAAACATGTTTGATATCCTCCGACTGGATAGAATCAAAGTCTGAAGCTAAAAAATCTGAGTATGTGACCATAATACACTACGTGATTGTCTGTGGAATCTGTCAGCTGTAATCTGCAGACTGGCTCTGACTTTCCTCAACTAGCGTCAACTTGTTCAGACTGTAAAATCGGGGGAAAATCAGGGCAAAAATCGCGTTGTGTATTCCAGGCTTTATGTGTATGTGCAGATTGTGCACACATCCACATACGTCACCGCTCCAAACCTAAAGATGAATGTGTAGAAAGCGAGCATGTCTCCAAAAACCTTGTTTAGCTGCAGGTTTAATGACTGCTTTTTAAATATTTTTTGGATTATGTTTTTGATTATTGAGCTGCTGGTTTAGGCTCACTTAAGTGACTACACTTAATTTAATTAAGAATTAAATTATTTAAATTATTTAGCATGGCATATTTATGGTTCCAAAATGTTCTATATGTTTCTTAAAAATAAAATATATTGTGTTCAGTGGGGAAAAAGTTGTTCTTTTATACCCAGACATTTAAAAATGACATGTTAGACCTGCAAATGGCAATACCGTGATACCGTGGTATTTTTATCTAAGGTTATCATACTGTAAGAATCTCATAACGGCCCATGCCTAGTTTAGATGGTATTTTTTAATCTGCCTCTGTATAATGCATATTAAGGTTCATAAGGACAGTGCTGCTTGTTTATTAGTGATGTCCGATCTTTCGATTTAACCGGATCTTCTTATTGAACCGGTCGAACCAGTTCATCAAATCAAACTGAATCGTTTGAAACGGTTCGCGTCTCCAAAACGCTCTAATCCAAAATTGCTTAAATTATTCCGTTTATAAACGTGCCTGAAATGCCATCTGAGTCGAAATAAACCAATATCCCGAGTTAGTCATTTACTCCAGCAGTACATTGACTGAACTGTTGTGAAAAGAGAACCGATGAGCATGAGCAGAGTAGCTGATAGACTGAGCATGTATGTTTACAACGGAAACTATGGAAACACTTTAAGCGCCATCTGCTGGCAGAGAGTTAATCTGCGTCTCATTCAGCTCGACCATTCTATTTTTGCTTCAAATTTCAAAATTATACAATCTAATTTAGATTTTTTTTTAAATGCTCATGTTGCATGTATGCATCATCTTTGTTTGGATCATGATTAAAAAGTAGGGGTTTCCTCTCATTTTAAATAAAAAGAGCAGACAAAGCCATATTTTGTTTATATGGAGAGATTTATTTTATTTGCATTACGTATTTATTTGATTTGGGGCTTGTTTTAAAATTTCAATTTGGTTTTGGTATTTACATTTACATTATATTAAAATGTTGTTATTTAGCAGAAAGTGACCAAAGTGACTAACAAATGAGGACAACAAAAGCAATCAAGAGCAATAATATGCAATAAAGTGCTATATTAGGCAAGGCAAGTTTATATATATAGCACATTTCATACACAGTGGTAATTCAAAGTTTTGTACATAAAAGGAAGTGAAATAGACTTTAAAAATAATAATAAAAACAGGGAATTAAAAAAACCCATAAAAACTAAATTATATAAAAATTGATTTTAAATTAATTTAAAACAGTTAAGAATAGAAAATTATTATACATAGTGCAATCAGTTCAGACGTAGCACAGTGCTCATTCAACAAATGCACAGCTAAACAGATGAGTTTTGATTCTGGATTTAAATGTGGCTCATGTTTTAGCACATCTGATCTCTTCTGGAAGCTGATTCCAACTGCAGATTCCAAAATAGCTAAAAGTGGACTCCCCTTGTTTTGTGTGAACCCTTGGTATTTCTAACTGACTCGATCGATCCTACTGATCTGAGTGGTCTGTTAGGTTTATATTCAGTGAGCATATCTACAATGTATTTAGGTCCTATGCCATTGAGTGATTTATAAACGAGTAAAAGTACTTTAAAATCAATCCTAAATGTAACTGGAAGCCAGTGTAAGGACCTGAGGACTGGTGTAATATGCACAGATTTTCTGGTTCTAGTCAGTATCCTGGCAGCAGCGTTCTGGATGAGCTGCAGCTGTCTAACGGTCTTCTTTGGAAGGCCGGTGAGGAGACCATTACAATAATTCACCCTGCTGGTGATAAAGGCATGAAAAAGTTTCTCCAAATCTTGATTGCAAACAAAACTTCTAATTCTTGCAATGTTTTTGAGATGATAGTATGCTGATTTAGTTACTGCTTTGACATGACTACTAAAACTAAGGTCTGTCTCCAGAATCACCCCAAGATTTTTGACTTGATTTCTAGTTATTTGACCCCTAGAGTCAAGGTATGCATTCACCTTGAGAACTTCACCTTTGTTTCCAAATGCAATGACTTCAGTTTTTTCCTTGTTTAACTGAAGAAAGTTCTGGCACATCCAACTGTTAATTTCATCAATCCATTGGCAGAAGGAGTCAATGGGGCTATAGTCATTTGGAGATAAGGCTAGGTAAATCTGGGTATCATCAGCATAGCTGTGATAGGCAATTTGGTTCTTTCTCATTATTTGACTTAGGGGAGCATATACAGGCTAAGCAAGAATTGAGCCTTGAGGGACTACGCATGTCATGGACGTCCACTGAGACTTATGCTCTCCTATACTCACAGAATAACCTCTCCCTTCTAAGTGTGACCTGAACCATTTGTGTACCATCCCAGAAAGCCGACCCAGTTTTCCAGTCTCTGTAGAAGTATGTTATGATCGACAGTGTCGAACGCAGCACTAAGATCTAGCAGTACCAGCACTGATATTTTACCAGTATCATAATTAAGGCGAATATCATTTATTATTTTAATAAGCGCTGTCTCTGTGCTGTGATGCGCTTGGAAACCAGATTGAAAATTGAAGTATCCATTTGAATTTAAACATTTGTTCAGCTGATTAAAACTACCTTTTCAATAATCTTACCTATGAAAAAAAGATTTGATATTGGTCTATATTTGCTCAACATGGTGTTATCAAGATTGAGCTTTTTCAGAAGGGGCTTAACAACTGCCGTTTTCAGGGAGTTTGGAAAAGTCCCAGAAATAAGTGAGGCGTTCACTACTTCTAAGAGATCTGCTTCTAAACAGTTAAGCACACTTTTGAAAAAAAAGATGTGGGAAGTGTGTCAAGAGAGCAGGTTGACGATTTAAAGTGCAGGACTATTTCTTCCAAAATTTGCTATCAATTTCTTCAAAAACAGACATAATTACTTATTTTTGAAATTGCGGTTGAATCTGTGTGACCTCTGCATAACTAGAAGATATGCCAATCTCCTTTCTGATATTATTGATCTTCTCCGAAAAGAAGGAAGCAAACTCGTATAATATATTAGTATATTAGTATAGTTTTATATTTCAATTTCACAAAGAAACGTGCAGCATTTTGTCCAAGCAATCATAAAAGGACACATTTAATTTATAATTTGTCTTAAATATAATTTTGTTCAAATAAAACCATGAATCAAATTGAATCGTGAAATCAAAATCGTGAATCAAATCATGAGTTGAGTGAATCGTTACATCCCTACTGACGACTATAAATGATAGCGATGAGGTGGCAGCAGACAAAACAAAAACTGTGTGAAGATACATGTACAATGTTATTAAATGGTTATTAATTCAACCCAAATCTGTCATCAATTACTCACCCTCATAAGTTCAAAACCATAAGACTTTCATTCATCTTCGGAACGTAAATGAATATATTTTTGATGAAATCTGAGAGATTTCTGACCCTCCATTGGCAGAAACGTAACTTACACATTCAATGTTCAGAACAGTATAAAGACATAATTGAAGTAATCAATGTTACTCCAGTGGTTTAACCTTAATTTTATATAGCAACGTGACTGCTTTATAAAATTACCACTTTATTTACAATATTATACAAAGCTTGTTCACGCTACAATGTCAACTCTTGCGTGGACACATATGCATAGCCGCGAGAAGGTATTTTGAGCAGGGGGGGCTGAGAAATAAATCGGGGGAAGGGCCCTGCATATGTGTCCACGCAAGAGCTGACATTGTAACGTGAACTAGCTTTGTATAATATTGTAAATAAAGTGGTAATTTTATAAAGGTAATTTCAATGGTGTTGGTGACGTGACAAGAGTGATGCGAGACACTATGATCCAAAAGCACAATTTTTGTTGATAAAAGTTTAATTTATTTGTTTAATATAAGTGAGTTTGTCTTGTGCTGTTTTTATAAATAAAAATAAATAAAACAATGAACGACAACGCATTTTTTTTAAAAGAGAGAAAATACCTTATACAACAAACGTAAGCTATATCTGTCTTATTAATTTTGTTAATAAAAGTTGCCTATGTGAATTTGCCATTGTACTATTTTATGACTGATGGGTTTTAATTAATAGGCTAATAATGAACCCCAAACTACAATCATTTTAAAGAAAGGGGAAATCCAAAGACTGTTCATTTATTTGAGTTACAATGCGGGTAAAACATATTTCCCTTATTCATATTGTTAAAAAAGTTAAAAGTTGAATATAGGCTTAAGTGAATTTGTCATTGTAGGCTATAGCCTTTTTTATTGTTATTAATAATAACAATAAGGAGCCAATAAGCATTTGTTTGAAGTAAGGGGAAAATCCAAAAACCTTTTATTTATTTGTTACAACACGGGTATGTCTTATTCAGTCAATTAATAAAAGTTTTATGTTTAATATAAGCTACTTGTACTGAAGTTGTGTGTGCCCATATATTTATAATCCCATACTCAACGAATGAACAAAGCAAATGTTAGAAAAGGAAAGTAAAATAAAAAAAATTCACCCACAAAATCCAACTATTTAATATATATATTAGTTTTTTTCTATTCGTCACTTATCATGTTTATGTGATAAAGTCATTATCTCAAAATACGCGCATTGTGTGCCTCTCGACTTCTAGGATGCAACCTGGCCCACGGTTTAATGCCACGGAGTGTCACACGCAAATGCAGAAACCCAACACAATCGTGCGGAGACTGCCATCAACAGTATATCACAGGAAGGTTATATAAAAAAACTCTTTCCTGTGATTTACTGTTGGAACCTGTAGACCATCTTTCAGACTAGCATGGTCTTCAAAACACAGAGAATAGGTCCTCAGGTTACCGATGAATAAACATAGGACGAAGCCCCCAAATTGTAAAACTTCAAGTTCCTTATGAACACTAAGTTTCTTTCTGTGTTTTGGATCACCCTTAAAATCAAATCAGAAATAGGTTGGATGTTGTGAGAGAAACCTTCAGCAGATCTAGGAGAACAAAAACAAGACACAGAGAGGTATCAGGCTTTTGAACTCATTTAATTATAGAAACCACATGTCTTTATATATGGTACCAGAATGTATCATATGTCCAGAGGGTTCACCAAATGACCAAATAAAGTATAGAAAACATAGCATGACAGACAAAGAATGTTCAGAAAATATCCCTTCCTCCACATATAGCCAGGAGCCATGTGTATTCAGTGAGCTTAAAAGCATCACCCTTCATTTATGTGGCCTTGCATTAATTTATGTGGAAATTAATCTAACATAGACTCAGTTGGTTATGTCTAAAATTAAAGTAAACAGTAGAGAGAGAAACGGATGCATGCCTGTATATTAGATGCGTGCAGCTCTTAAAGGGACAGTACTAAACATGCAGCCGACTGTCATTAAAGGGATAGCTCACCAAAAATGTGATTTCGGTCATTATTTACTCACTCACGTTGTCCAAAACCTGTATTAATTTCATTCTAGTGCTGGACACAAAAGAAGATAATTTGAAGAACATGGGTAACCAAACAGTGGCTGGTCCACATTGTCTTTGATAGGAGGAAAAAAATACTATGGAAGTTGCTGTGGATGAGCTGTGGGCTGTTTGGTTTTCCACTTTCTTTAAAATAGCATTTATGTTCTGCAGAAGAAAGAAACTCATTCAGGTTTAAAACAAACTACCCCAAAGGCTACACAAAAGCATAAACTTACGGTCTCATCTCGCTGGACTCCTCCTTCTTAATTTTTAAAGTTTAATCTTAGCAGGTGCAAATGTCGATCTCTCCTCACTCCTTTCCCTCCTGCCCACGTCGGACTCTAACCGACAGATAGATTGTGGGGATTTTTCAGTCACGTTAAAAAAACCGCTCACGCTCGCGTCGTATGCCCAGTGTCCAAAGCCATGAATAAAAAATATAAAAATTACCTATCGACTCCCGTGAACATTCCTCGTCTGGCCAACGAACTCACCCACCATCCAGATAAAGAGTTCCGCAAATATCTCCTGTCCGGCCTTAGTCACGGTTTTAACCCCGGCGTCGAATGCGCGCTTTCCCAAAATTACATCTGTAACAATCTCCAATCCGCCCACGCCGAGCCCGATATCGTAAACGATCTCATCGGGAAAGAAGTCAAATCAGGCTTCATGATCGGACCTTTCGATAAACCCCCCTTCAAAGTCTTTCGCATCAGCCCCATTGGCATAGCCACAAGAAAATTTTCAGGCAAAAAACGACTAATCATTGACTTGTCTTCTCCCACAGTTCCACAGTCCCCAGCATTAACAGCTTTATTCCCCTCGACGAATTTTCTCTTAGATACCACGACATAGAGCAGGCAGTCGAATTAATTAAAATCGCGGGTCGAGGAGCCTGGCTCGCAAAAATAGACATCACTTCCGCATTCAAAGTGATGCCTATCCATCCAGATTCATGGCATTTATTCGGGATACAATGGGCAGGAAAATTTTACTTTGCCGTCCGCCTAACCTTCGGTTGCAAAAGTAGCCCAAAAATCTTCGACATGCTTTCAGAAGCCATTTGCTGGATTCTATCTAACAATTACGCTATTCCCCATCTCATCCACCTTTTAGATGATTTTTTTATAATTTCGCCTCCCGATGCCATCCCAGCCGCCCACATCCTCACAGTCCAAAAGGTTTTTTTCCGAGCTAGGGATCCCCATCGCCCAGGAAAAAACCCTGGGTCTAGCTACATCCATCAAATTTCTCGGCATCCATCTGGACTCAGTTAAATTCCAGGTTTCTCTGCCGAAAGAGAAAATCGATAGGATAATCCTCGTCGCCTCTACCCTCATCGACAGCCATTGCTGTTGCAAACGCGAACTCCTGTCACTGCTCGGGCATTTAAATTTCGCTATGCACATCATTCCCCAAGGTCGTCCCTTCATCTCACATCTCCTCTTACTCGCTTCCTCTGTCCATGCGCTCGAGGACCTAATTTCCCTATCCCAAGAATGTCGCGATAAACTCAGGTTATGGATCATGTTCCTTAAACAATGGAACGGCCTTTCTCTCTTCTATAATAACCTCGTTTCGTCTCCCATCGACATCAATCTATTCACATCGCGGCTCCTTCAATCGGTTTCGGAGGTTTTTACCAAGGTCGCTGGTTCACGTCTCCCGCCCAGCTGCAGGGTTCGCCACAGTCCTCAGCTCTCTCTGAGCTTTACCCCCTCGTGGTAGCAGCCTTCTTATGGGGGAACGAATGGTCCTCAAAATGTATCTTAGTGCACTGCGACAATGAAGCAGTCGTTCAGTGTGTCAACAAAGGCCGTTCCCATTCTCCCGCCCTCACGCCTTTCCTAAGACGATTAAAATGGATCTCGGCATGAGACCAATTCGTAATAGTTTCCAAACATGTCGCAGGTTCTGAAAACCAAATCGCTGACTCTCTGTCTCGCTTTCTGTTTCAGAAATTCAGGAAGTTGGCTCCAGAGGCAGACAAATTCCCAACCCCAGTACCTCCATATTCAGAACTAATATTTCCATAAACCACCCATTAAAACCCCTCCTCGACAAATCACTCGACACCATCCTCCAGGCTGTCTCCCCCAGAACACTCCAAACATACGTGACAGCATGGAAATGCTTCAAGTCATTCCATCTCTCTTATAACATTCCGTTCCCAGAATTTTCTCTACTCTCAATAACCTCTTTTATCTCTTTTCTCAACAGCATCAAAGGCCTCCAAGTCAGCTCCATCAAAAGTTACATAAGCGGTATCCAATTCTTCCACAAGCTATTGTAAGGCGCTCCGTCCCACGAAATTAGCAATTCTCAAACCGCCATGTTGATCAGAGGAATCCAGCGATCCCGAACTTCTCGTCCTGATTCCAGACTACCCATTACTCTAGACATCCTCACCAAGTGTATTAACACCCTCCGCACATATTACCAGCCCCCCAGTACCGCCTGTACACTCAACGCCATGTTCTTTTTAGCCTTTTTCAGGTTTTTGAGATGCTCAGAGCTAACCATCTCCTCTAAATTCGACCCAGCCATTAACCCAACCATCTCAGACCTAACCATCCTCGATAGATAAACCATCTCAAGTCAAGAAAGGTCATTTCGTTTACATTTTCAATCTCTCTTCTCCGATCCAACCTTACCAAGCCGTTCGCGAGTACCTTCGCCTCAGAATTTCCCAGGCCAAATCCCCCCTCGAACCTTTATTTTTAGACCATGCCGAAAAACCAGCCAGTCGCGCCTGGTTCCAAAAACATCTCAGATCCGTCCTGCTATCAGCAGGCATCTCAGCAAAAAATTTCTCCAGCCACTCCTTTCGCATTGGGGCAGCAACATCAGCGGCCCAAAAAGACCTCACTAAACAGCAGATCCAAACCCTAGGAAGATGGTCTTCAGAAGCTTTCCAAAGCTACATCAGAACGGACCAGTTCCACATTAAATCAGCCCACCAGACTCTCATTGCATAATCAATCGGTGCGAGCCTTCCTGGCTTTTACTTACCCTTTCAAATCCCACGCTTGGCGAGGCTCACCCTTATGACACCGTGAACCATCACATCTTGTCTAACTCTGGCCAGAGCCTCCCAGCCAGACAACTTGCCTTTTCCACCCTGTGGCCGGAGAGTCTCACCCATCCAGGCTGCAAGCTTCCATCTCCAGTCAGGTGACGGCGAGTGCCTCCCGGCCACCCAACTTTACCTTTCCGTCTTCACCTGTCCAACAGTGAGTCTTGATCTCCCGTCGGACGCCGGCGAGAGCCTCCCGGCCAGACAACCTTACCTTTTTCACCCCACGGCCGGCGAGACTTACCCATCCAGACTGCGAGTATTTTCCTCCCATCGGATGTTGGTGAGAGCCTCCCGGACAAACAACCTTACCTTTTCAAACCTCTTGCTCGACGAGGCTTACCCGTCCGACACGGCGATTATTGAAGCCACCGTCGGACATCGGCGAGAGCCTCCCAGCCAGACAAACTTACCTTTCAAGTCCCATGCTCGGCGAGGCTTACCTGTCCGACACGGCGATTATTGAAGCCACCGCCGGACGTCGTCGAGAGCCTCCCAGTCAGACAAACTCATCTTTTCCCTCTGCTCGCACCACAATATTGAACCCCGTCGAACGCTACATACCCGATCGTAGCAATCTTAGCTTTCAGTCCACCACCGGCGAGGTTTAACCATCCGACTCGCGGGTATTGATCTCACGTCGGATGCCGCAAGAGCCTCCCAGCTGGACAACCTCACCTTTTCCTCCTACGTCAGCAAAGCTAGCCCATCAAACAGGTGAGCACGCCCACCAGTTAGATGACGGCTAAGCATCCCGACCAAACTTTACCGTTCCGTCTTCACCTGTCCGACTCAGTGAGTCTTGATCTCCCGTCGGTCACCAGTGAGAGCACTCCCGGCTAGACAACCTTGCCTTTTCATGTCCCATGCTGGCGACGCTTACCCGTCCAACACAGCGGGTATTGTGCCCCCCTTCGGCGAGAGCCTCACAGCTAGACGACTTACCGCTTCCCCCTTGGTCGACAAGACTGACCCGTTCGACTCAGTGAGTATTGGCCTCCCGTAGAGCGTCGGTCTCAGTCACCCACCTAATTTTCCGTCCCTCCATCGGCGGGCAGGGCTCACCCGTTCCAACGCGGTGAGCCATCGCTGGGCCTCAGTTGAGCCCTCCCCGACCGGTCGCCCCAAAACCACGCAGTTCACTCCAGCGGTCGGTGGGGCCTACCCATGCATGTCAAACCGCTCCCTCAGAGCACGTAGGCCCCCCCGGCCTGCCACACAAGTTACTCCTCGGAACTAGCTCCCGCCAGATCTTAAGCGCATATTTGGGGGGAATCTTAGTCTGGCGGCTGTCCTACGCCCTATCACTTTTTGGGGGTACTCTGGGTTCGGGCCATCCATGAGCTCGGAGCCCTTCCCCAGGACAGCATGCCTAAAACGTATCTGCTTCTTGATATCAACAATTAAATTCTTAATATCAAGAATTAGCATTTTAACTAGTGAAAATGTAATTGTTGATATCAAAAATGTACATTGTTACTAGTGGAAATGCAATTTCTGGTATCAAAAATAGCAATTGTTACTAGTAGAAATCCCATTCCTGATATCAAGAATTAGCATTTTAACTAGTGAAAATTGTATTGTTGATATCAAGAAGGAATATCCTGAGAATGAATAAAAGTCAAGACGGCTTGCCATAGTAAAGGGATCATTCTACAGAAAGGTCCACTTTTGGTATTGTAAGATGTCTTAAGGTGCATTCACATCAGACGCGAATGAAGCGAATGAAGTGAATAAATCGCGCTATTCGCGCGTAGTTGGACGCTTGAACATTTTGAGTTTACTCGCTTCATTCGCACCTGAAATTCGCGTCATTCGCGCGGACTACACAACAGACGCGAATACGCATCATGGGAGGGGCTTCTGCCAGGCAGCTCCAGTCTCATTGCAAAATGTATTTCTGTTTTTGTAAAAGTACGAAGATGTATATACAGCTCCGGGTACCCACATACAACCACAATTACTTTGTCCTCCATTGTTGTTTCGGATTTTCTGCCTCCGCTTGTAATGACGTCACTGCTAGAGCAAGCTCCTGATTGGTTAAAGCGATGCGAATATCCGCCAAAGTTCATATTTTTCAACACGCGCGATTCGCGCCGCCTCATTCGCACCGCAGGATTGTCTATCGTGTCTTTGTATTGACTTAACAATACGTAACGCTTCATTCGCGTCTGGTGTGAACGCTCCTTTAGGGCGCTTTCACACCTGCCTCTTTTAGTTCGGTTGAATCGCACTAGAGTCCGTTTTCCCTCTTGGTGCGGTTTGTTTGGGCAGGAGCGGTTGGTTTGTGTTGAGAACGCGATCCGACCTCAAACAGACCCAACTGCAAAAAGAACTGCGCATTTTAGTCAGCTGCGCTGTGCATTATGGGACGAGGAAGTGTTTGTTGACAGTTTTCAGCATAGACATAATGTCTATGGTTTTCAGTTTAGCATGGTAGGTCGCGGATAAACATGGAATTGTGAGGAGTCAAGTCACCTTTATTTATATAGCGCTTTTAACAATACAAATTGTGACAAAGCAACTGCACAATAGCAAAAAGAGAAAATAGTGTCAATAATGTAAAATGACAAGATTAAACACTCAATTTTCAGTTCAAGTCATTTCATTATTGAATTCAGTGATGGCAATCTAAAGTGCTAGAAAAGAGAGAGTTCATAGTTTCTGTTACATCATCAAGTTGTTCTGAGCTGTTGGATATGCTGAGGAATTGAGATAAATCAGGAAGATTACTTACAAAGCAGTCTTTTGTGGTAGAAGTGATGGTTCTACCATATTTATAAGAAGGAGTTGAATTTACTGCTTTAACTATATGGAGTTTACACAAGACTAGATAATGATCTGATATATCATCGCTTTGCTGCAGAATTTCAACACCATTAACATCAATTCCATGTGACAGTATTAATCTAGAGTATGATTTCGACTATGAGTAGGTCCTGAAACGTGTTGTCTAACCCCAATAGAGTTCAGAATGTCTATGAATGCTGATCCTAATGCATCTTTTTCATTATCAACATGGATATTAAAATCACCCACAATTAGGACTCTATCCGCAGCCAGCACTAACTCTGATAGAAAATCAGCAAATTCTTTAATAAAGTCTGTATGGTGCCCTGGTGGCCTGTATACAGTAGCCAGTACAAACGTCACGGGGGATTTTTCATTAATACTTTTTTCTCTAGATAATTTTATATGAAGCACCATTACTTCAAAGGAGTTATACTTAAAGCCTGTCTTCTGAGAAATACTGAAAATATTGTTATAAATTGTAGCAACACCTCCCCTTTTCCTTTTATATGCGGCTCATTTTTGTAACAGTAATCTTGGGGGGTAGACTCGTTTAAAATAATGTATTCATCTGGTTTTAGCCATTTTTCTGTCAAACAGAGCAAATCTAGGTTTTGATCATTAATCAAATCATTTACAAAAAGTGCTTTTGTATAAAGGGACCTGATATTTAGTAAGCCAAGTTTTATCAATTCTTTCTGTGTATTGTCAACATTTTTTATTTGTTGAACATCAATTAAATGGTTACTCATAAATAGTTTTTGACGTTTTCTGTATTTTCTAGTTCGGGAAACAGACACAGTCTCTATAGTGTGATATCTAGGTGAAGGAGTCTCTATGTGCTGAGAATTAACTGACTTCTGTGACGTGAGGCGGCTAGCAGACGGTCGGTTTAGCCAGTCTGTCTGCTTCCTGACCTGGGCTCCATTTAGTCAAGTATGAACTCTAAGACTATGTGCCAAATTTCTAGAGAGAATAGAATCCAGTCATTTAATGATGACAGTCTGCTATGAATCTCATCACCCCCGGTAAGCAGGGAGGGGGCCAGAGCATATTACAGTGTCTGACATCGTACTTGCAAGTTCACACACCTCTTTAACATTATATTTAGTGATCTCCGATTGGCAAAGTCGAACATCATTAGCGCCGACGTGGATAACAATCTTACTGAATTTATGTTTAGCATTAGCCAGCACTTTTAAATTTGCCAAGATGTCAGGCACTCTGGCTCCGGTAAACAATGAACTATGGTGGCTGTGTCTCTATTTCACGTTCCGTACAATAGAATCGCCAATAACTAGAGCACTTTCACCAGGTTTCTCAGTGGGTGCGTCACTGAGTGGGGAGAACCTGTTTGATGTTCTGATCGGAACGGAAAGCGGTGTTTTGACCCGCGACTATGCTGCCTCACAGTCACCCAGTTGCCCTGCTGCACAGGCTCTACCGGAACCGAACAATGTACAGGAGTCCCTGAGCTAGTCACATCCAAAGCAGTATCTACAGCCCTCACATTCTTACTGTCCTCAACTAAAGTTTGGATGCGTGTCTCTAGTTCTAAAACCTTCTCTGTCAGCCTAACTATTTCCCTGCATTTATCACATGTGAATCCCTCATCGCCGACAGAGATAGATAAACTGTACATGTGGCAAACTGTGCAAATAACAATAGCAGGAGAAGAAGCCATTACTCACCGTGATTGATGAACGATACCAGCTTAACTTACCACTCCACTTACCACTGTTGTTTGATGAACTCGTGAAAAACGGAGCGAGAGAGAAATGAAAACGGAGCGAGAAAAAAGAAAACAATAATAGGCGCGAATAGCAACGCGAATGGAACTGCGAGTGACAAGCTAACCGGCTAACGAATGCTAACGCGCTGCACTCGCGGTTTTTAGAAGCGAGCGATCAAATTAGTTTGATAGATAATACCAGAAATATGGTGGGAATTAAGTTATATATTATCACTTTAAACAACAGAGTGAAAGTAAGGTAAAGATTCAATAAAAAAAGCAGAGCTACAGTCACAAACCGCACAACAGCACAACCAACCGTGACAATATCACGATTCAACAACCAGAGCAATAAATTCCAGCAGCACTAACGGAGATACAACCACAATCGGATGATAAGAACAGTTCGTTTGTAACTCTCTATTCCTATGTACTGAAGAGTGGAAACGGAGTGTCTCGAATTTGCAAAGTGCTGAGCTACTGGACTTTTTGGATCACAATGTCTAATAGCACACCGATGTTCAGAGATACAATTTTTAAGAGGTCTGCTTGTCTTACCAACATAACACAAACCACACGGGCAACGTAACAAGTAAATAACATTAGCCGTCTTACACGAGATAGTGCCCCGAATTTTGAAGGATTTCGCCGTATAAGGATGTGTAAAGGTTGTCGTCTTGTATGTGAAATTGCACTGTTGGCAATTACCACATCTGTAATTCCCATGTGGTATTTTGTTCAAAAAATGAGGAGCAGGTGTCAAATCAGATCGGACCAAGATATTTCGAAGTTTAGGCGTTTTTTTATACACTAAACCAGGTGGTTTATCAAAACATTTCTTGAGCCTGGGATCACTCTCTACAATATGCCAATGTTTCAATAAAACATTATCAATGTCCTTCGAAACAGGATAATATTGAATGTAACAATTAATACGCCGGTCGACTTTTTTGTGTTTTTTTACAAGACTCTCCTGTTGTGACACATCTTTAAAACGACTCGCTGCAGACTGGATCCACTCTTCTCGATATGATCGTTTTCTGAATCTATCTGATAAGATTTGTGATTGCTGTTGAAAATCTTCATCACTGCTGCAGATACGACGAATACGACCAAATTGTGAAATTGGTAACGAACGTTTTAATGGCACCGGATGGTAAGATTGTCCATGCAAGATAGTATTACGGTCAGTAGGTTTGCGATACAAAGTAGTTTCGATGCCCGATGCATTGCGAAGGACAAGCACATCCAAAAAACTCATTTTCTCTTGATGAAATTCAATCGTAAAGGTCAACGCACTACACTTAATATTAACCAAACTGTGAAACTCCAGTAGCTCAGATTCAGTACCACTCCATATTAAAAAGACATCATCGATGTATCGTTTCCATAGAACAATATGTCCAAAAAACTCATTAGCCACAGGGTTTAACACAAACAGATGTTCAAACATCCCACAAAATAAGGATGCAAAGCTAGGGGCCATCTTAGAACCCATGCTAACCCCTGAAATCTGCAAATAATAATCAGACCCAAACAAAAAATAATTGTACGAAAGCACCAATTTAGCCAGGTCACTCAGACAAGCAGTGCTTGGTACCTGACAAAGACGTTGATCGAGAAAAAATTCAATTGCTTCTAGCCCTCCCTGAAATGGAACATTGGTGTAAAGAGATTCAACATCCATGGTCACTAGAAAAACAGGATGGTCAGGTAATTTAACATTTTTCATAAGTTCGATAAACTCCATCGTGTCTTTAATATAAGAAGGTAAAGACGTGACTAACGGTTGTAGATGAAAGTCCACAAAAGCAGAGATTTTTTCTGTAAGTGACCCAATAGCTGCCACTATGGGTCTCCCAGGAGGAATTTCCCTATACTGTTTGTGAATTTTTGGTAGAGTGTATAGTACTGGTGTAATCGGATATTCAACACACATATATTCATATTCACCTTTTGTCAACAGACCTGAATCTACAAAGAGTTGTAAAGTATTGTGTACAGATGTCTTAAAATGAGCCAAAGGATTCATACTCAATTTCTTGTAAAAAGCTGAATTAGAAAGTTGTCTCTGAATTTCAAATTCGTAGTCTTTTCGATCTAAAATCACCACTGCTCCACCTTTATCAGCACTTTGAATCACTATAGACAAATCTTGTTTGAGTGATTCCAATTCCAACAATTGTGCATTTGTCAAGTTGTGAGCAAGTTTATATTGTCACATCTACAAGCCTACAGTAAGTATCCAAAGAGGCATTTCTATTTTTAAAAGGAACAAAAGTGGATTTACCTCGAAAACCAGTCCGATGTGGTTCACTGGGATTAATGTCCTCTATAGATGTACCAGAATCACTGTCCCGTGACGCAGAGGTTATCTCAGACGCGGAAACACCGGAATCTAATGAGTGAATCTGCGGTGAATTGGCCGGTTTCGTATTAAAAAATTCTTTGAGTCTCAAGTTACGAATTTTTTTTTGCAAATCAATGTAAGTATCAAATTCATTACAGTGTGCAGTAGGTGAAAACGAAAGACCTTTGTTAAGGACAGTTAGACAGTCATTAGAAATCACTTTGCTGGATAAATTAATGACATTGATCACTTCTGTATCGTTCTTCGTGTCACATATTGGGATCTTACGGGAGCTCTTTTTGCTCCTCCTGCATTTTTTCTTTGGCGAGAGATGTTGAATTGTCGTCCGCCTTCTAAAAAACGTTGAGACTGGGACAGATAGCTGGAGTCTGAATCACGATCAAGTGAAGAGGACGACTGGGCAGATGAGTACCTTTTCTCCTCATACTGTGGAGGTTTACGAACCCCACGGAAAGGGGGTTGTTGAAACAATGAATGATGCCTAAGTTGTGATCTCCACTGGTAGACCCGATTGTTGGCATAATCAGTAGCGTCTCGATTGAACTTACTCTTCTTAGATGCAATGATCTCCTTTTTTAATTCTGCGATTCGTTGATTGCACTCCAGTAGCGCTGAATCAAGTTGCTCTTTATCAGGAAATTCCACAGCTAGCTGAGTTTTGACCTCATCAGGAATTACAGATGTGGTAATTGCCAACAGTGCAATTTCACATACAAGACGACAACCTTTACACATCCTCATACGGAAAAATCCTTCAAAATTCGGGGCACTATCTCGTGTAAGACGGCTAATGTTATTTACTTGTTACGTTGCCCGTGTGGTTTGTGTTATGTTGGTAAGACAAGCAGACCTCTTAAAAATCGTATCTCTGAACATCGGTGTGCTATTAGAGATCGTGATCCAAAAAGTCCAATAGCTCAGCACTTTGCAAATTCAAGACACTCCGTTTCCACTCTTCAGTACATAGGAATAGAGGTAGTCAAGAGTCTGCGGCGCGGTGGTGATATCAATACATTACTTTTACAACGTGAGGCTTTTTGGATCTTCACATTAGACACGTTGTCCCCTAGAGGATTAAATGAGGACTTCGATATCCGTCCATTTCTTTAATTTTTTTAATTTACGTATGTAGGTATTATTCAATGCTGTTTAATTATTTGAGTGCTGTATTTTGATTAGCTTTATGTTTTGTTTTTGTTTTGTTTTTAATACAACACATTGTTTGTGTATCATTATGACAATTTTGTATTGGGTCATGTGACCTTTTGATCACCTGCATGGAGGTGTATAAAAAGTGGCATATCAGTGTTGTTCATTTGTCTGATGAAGAGCCTGCGTGCTCGAAACGTTACACGCTATGTGATAGTTTTTTACTAATAAATCATTTGATATTTTTGGAGCTTTTGGTGTTGCCGACTTTGCATTCCTTAATACGCCTCTACTTCTTTAGTCGAGCACCCATTTGAGATCGATGTGCGTGCTGTTTGCTCATTCTCTAAAATTAGCATAGACTCATCAAAATTGGACAATAAAAGTGTAGTGTCGTTGAGAGAGAAATCAAAACAAATAATCTCAACACAGCATATTTCTAAGGAACTTGTCCCCTAGCATTTGCAAGTCATTAAAGTTAATACATGATCGATCTTCATTGAACTGGCTGGCCGATTTCCTGCCCTAAAATCTCCTTATCTCAGGAGATTTAAAAAAATCAGGAGAATTTTTAGAAGAAAATCTGGAATGTATTTAAGAGAAGGACCACCTTAATCTGGCATCCAACTTCGCAATAAATAACAATCTAAAGAACAAACAACTGCTTATCTGTAGAAAGTCCAGAAACAGATGGCTCACAACACCAGCAACCCTTTTACACATAAACTACTAATCTGGTAAACACAAACGATTGACTTATAGCTGTGTCCGAGCTAAGAAAAATCACCAGATCTACAGGATGTGACTTTCTCATGACCTCAGAACACCTCATTTCCCTCCTCTGGCATTGCTGGAGAATACACACTTTTGTCTCTCCTTTAGCAGACAAAGAGACTAAAACTTTTATAAAGTGCTCCAAAAGGACAAATGGTAATTGCTGCTGCTATTAAAGCAATATACTCAAGAGACAATATATATATTCAAGTTGTATTTTATGGCATTTATGAGCTTGCTGTGTTATTGGAACCGATGGTATTTTCTTAATATGTGACGTATAACTTTTCCCTGTGTTTAGTACCAGGTGCTTGGTGCGATTAGTTAGAACTTAGGATAGTTGAATCTATGCCTTAACCTCGAAGTAGATACAATTGGTATATGTACTTTGGGTATGCCAGATACCTGCTGTTTGAGTTTGAATGAAAGCTGATTTCATTGGCAAGAATTTGATATGGATGAAAGTAAACTTTTATCATAATAATGTATGATTACAACACATATAGAATGTGTTAGGATATTTCTTGATGGGATTAAAGCAACTACGAAAGAGGATTAACTGCATGAAAAATGAGCCGTGTGGGGCGGGTCTCCGCCCACAGGAACAATGTCGTTGGAAGATCATCAAATGGGAGGAACCAAAATCCGCCGTCTAAAATGGACCCCCAGCTGTCTGTTTTGCTGGCTGATTTGCAAAGATTTTGGCTTCGGCTCACTGATCGCGCTTTGAAGTGCCCACGACCTTAACATCTGGTCGATAATTTAACAACACTACAAATACTTAGTCAAACTTTTGAAGAAACCTTGAAAGCCTGAAGCTACACGGAAGGAACTCAGAGAAGAACTTCAAGGGTCGCCTCTCTCAAAGACCCAGGCAAGCGCCAAACGCAGGAGAGGTTCCCTCAGTGACATCACGCAACGAGCCAATCAGCCGCCGGGATTCCCTCAGCCATCCGAAGGAAACAACAAGATCTGCGGCCATCTCAACTTAAAGCAAGTAATCAAACAATTATCCATAATCTTACTGAAATGGGTGCATTCATCTTTAAAAGTAAAGATAAAGTTCTCTGGTCGATGATCTGCTTGTGGTTTCCTCAGTAGTGTCAGCAACTGGCAAAAGAGTAAACTTTTTTCAAAACCGCAATACTTGTGTGTGTGTGTTTAAACAAGTTAGGTCATGTATCTTAGTAGAAAGGCAAATAAACTCTCATTTCATTGATAAAGAAATCTTGTGTCTTCTGTTGTGTAATATTCAGTTCAAACTTTGCCCAGATCGCGTTACCTATGCTCAGAAAATGTGCCCAAGCAATTTTTCTATTATTGTCGATGCCACGGCATAAACATAATTGCTAGGATATACTGATTCTAACGATTCGCTGGACGATCGTTGATAAGGTATAAATAATGAATATTGAATGAACATCAGTTCAATCAAATCAACCTTCATTTTAAGATTTAATTCCCAAAGCTAAAATTTAATTTAAAAGATTAAATTAAGAGCTAAAATCATTACAGAAGATTGGAAAAACGTTGCCTGGTCTGATGAGTCTCGATTTCTGCTGCAATATTCAGATGGCATTATGTCAATATGGACCAAAATCTCTGAGGAATGTTTCCAACACCTTGTTGAATCTATGCCATGAAGAATTAAGGCAGTTCTGAAGGCTAAATGTGGTCCAACCCGTATAGCAAGGTGTACCTAATAAAGTGGCCAGTGAGTGTATAAATTAATGATGCATTTACATGCATACATTTTTATTGTGTATTGCTGTACACCCAAAGCACTTTACAATCATGTGGGGGTCTCTCCTCAATCTCCACCAGTGTACAGCATCCATCTGGATGACGCGATGGGAGTCACAGGACAACGGTGCCACACATAAAGGCCTTCTATCCAGTATGAATCTTCATAGGTTTCCTTTTTCAGTGAAGCTCTTTCCACATTGTTGGCAGCTGAAAGGTTTCTCTCCAGAGTGAATTCTCATGTGGGTTTAAAGTTCCTTTTTTCGAATGAAACTCTTTCCACACAGTCTGCAGGTGAAAGGTTTCTCTCCAGAGTGAATTCTTATGTGGTGTTTAAGGTTACCTTTTTGATCGAAACACTTTTCACACTGATAACAGATGAAAGGGCTTTCTCCAGTGTGAATTCTCATATGAACATTAAGGTTTCCATTGTGAGTGAAACTCTTTCCACGTTGTTGGCATCTGAAAGGTTTCTCTCCAGAATGGATTCTCATGTGGTCATCAAGGCTATGCTTATGTATAAAACTTATTCCACATTGTGAACATGTGTAAAGCTCCTCTCCAGTGTGGATTCTCATGTGGTTTTTAAGGTTTGATTTTCGAATGAAACTCTTTCCACACAGTTTACAGGTAAAAGGGCTTTCTCCAGAGTGAATTATCATGTGGTCTTCAATGTTTCCTTTTTGAGTGAAACTCTTTCCACACAGTTTGCAAGTGAAAGGCTTTTTTCCAGTGTGAATTCTCATGTGGACTTCAAGGATTCCTTTTCTGTTGAAATGTTTTCCATGCTGTTGGCAGGTGAAATAACTTCTATTGGCTGTCTTTTTAGCTCTTTTGGTGTCTTTTCAGAATGAAAGTTATCTTCTTCTTCAATGAGATTTTCCTCTTTCGGTGTCATCGGGTCTAATGCAAAAAAGACAAATCCAAATTAACACCATTTTAATTGCACAAAGAACAAACATCGAAACCAACAACATGTAGATCTTATATGCATTGAGCTATTAAATGAGGTGTTAAATGTTATCTCAAAAGCTCTTCCCTTTATTTGAACTGGTGATGATAATAAATAGCTCAATTATAAATTGTTTATTGTATAATCTCAGTTGCTTATGTTTCAATGCTCATTTTCGAGGTAATGGGTCATGTGGTCTTCAGCGAACCCAAAAGGGCCTCTCTTTATCTCCCTGGACTGGCTCCCGGTTGCAGCTCGCATCAAGTTCAAGACACTGATGCTTGCATATAGAACAGCCACAGGCTCAGCATCCTCCTACTTCCACTCACTTATAACAATCTACATCCCCTCAAGAAGTCTGAGATCTGCGGGGGTGCGTTGCCTCGTGGTGCCATCACAGAGAGGCAAAAAAAAAATACCTTTGCTCTCTTTCCCTTAACCTCTCACTGTCTGGCTAGAATTTGCTCTGAACACTGCCTAGAAATTTGCATTACAAGCACTTCCTATGTCTGTTTGCCTCTTTATAATGTATTGCTTATTGTATTCATCAATTGTAAGTAGCTTTGGATAAAAGCGTCTGCTAAATGTTAATGTAAATGTGATCTCAACATCTGTTGAGGCGATCCACTGCATGTCAAATAAAATCACTTTTATTACAAAACTCATATGACATTCTTCAAAAATGTCATTCCTTTTCTGTAGAGTTGGATATTTTAATAAGGATCCTGGCTTTTTTCCAAACCAGGTACATACTGACAACCCTAGCGAATTTTTAGAAAAAACCTTAGCTTTCATTAATTTGGAAGATGTCGCCAGTACTGCCCCGGGCCGCCAGCACGAAGTCTCCCGGTGCAGTGTCGCCTCTCTCTGCGTCTGCTCTGAGCAGTGAGCGGCAGAGAAACAGCACTTTCAGCTGGCTGTAACGCAGCCGACTCATCAATAAATCATTTACAAAAACAGCGTTTCCAAGCACCTGTCGCTTGCTGACTGTTTGGACTTTTAAATATGAACATAGATCGTCTGTTAATATGCTCAGTTTGTCACTCAGACACAGGCAGTGCGTTGAATGAAACAAAACAGTAGCCAAAACCACCGCATATAGTCACTTTTTAGTGTAAATTAGATGTATATTGATTTTATCAGACGATGTCACGATTATAAATCAGGATTTAATGAGTATAGTGAGAGTGTTTCCTGGTTAACATGTAGTATTGATGGGTCATTTTTACTATTTATACTTTTATGTATGACTACAGAAAATATAATGTGAACAGCTTTATTGGGAATTCGGTTGTATTACCGTATATGACATTTCATAGAGTAGAACAGATCTGAAGTGCCAAAGCTCGTCTGTATGCAAACTTGACGCAATGACGTCATATATATGCAAATTAATGTATGTCAAATTAATGTCACCTGCCGCCACAAGTCTCACAAAATCCTGTGGGAAACACTGCATCACTATCCTCTTTAATAAACGCAATCTTTATAAAAGTTTACTGTGTGGAGACGTGCTGAAATCGCATTTGGTCTCGTACTGTTTCGCGTCCCTTGTTAGTGTCGGGCACTTGCTTGGCCATTTATTGTGATTAACAGAAAAGTGTGTTCAGCTGAATTGGAGTAGTATTTTGTTAGATGGGTATAAAAAGCTTAGTTTACCACGGCAGCCTTTGCGTGAAGCCCTCCTCGTGAGAAGACAGAAGAGTGTAAAGACCATCGACTCTACCGCGCGACTCCCCCGGGCAAGGATACTGCCAAAGGATATAAGTATCACTTTTTATTTATCTTCTTTCGTACTGCTTGTTTCACTTCTGTTTTAGTTTTTATAACCAATTCTTACTATGTGTAAGTTGTTGTTTGTTAGCATGTGTTTTTGACAGTGTTCTTTTGTTAGGATTACTGATAAACTACTGCCGTTTGATTTGTTATCTACTTCAATTTTAGGTAAATTATGTATGAATTTATTATGTCTTTATAGGTATTTTCTTTAGTTTTAGTTTGAATAAAATTGAGTTATTTTAGTAACGTTACTTCAACATACTACATGGAAATGAAATAACACATGCTAAATGACTAAAAAGTTAAAAAAGTAAAAAGTAAAAATAACAGTGTGTCACGTGGATCTGTAAGAGATTAATCAGATTCCTAAAGTGATCGATAACAGTGCTATCTGTTCACTATTAACTATGAAGCATTTGTGATATTTCAAGTTAAGAATTAAGTCAAGTATCTTTGAGGGTTTTTTTCTTTCAGAAGAAATATGGGTCACTGATTTACATGTTCAATTTCATCAACCAGCAAAAATATGACAGCATACTCAGGTGTTACACCTCATCTATCATTGTTAGGAGTGAATGATGTTTAGTTTCTAAAATAAGATGCATTAAGCAGCTTATAAAAACACATAAACTGTAGAAGTATATCCTTCACAGGGTATTAAAAAGTACACATAAATTTGATTATATTAGTGAAGTTATAATTTTGAGGCAAATTACCTACACTATCCCTTTACGCCTGTAGGAAACTCAGAAGTGAAGAGCAGGAGATTGAGTGAATCTTCAGCAGATTCTTGATTGAGATGGTACTGTGTGGTGCAACTTTTTTACAGACAAAACTAAAACAATCAGTAGTCAGTTTTCACCTTCACTCACACAGGACCTCCAACCAACTAGATCCACTGCTCAAACTCCCATCTTCTCCTTCTGTCCCCTCACTGAGGCGGAAGTATCCAAACTTCTCCTCTCCAGTCATCCTACAACATGTCCTCTAGACCCAATCCCCTCGCACCTTTTACAAGCAATCTCTCCCACACTCTTACCAGCACTCACACACATTATCAACACATCTCTCCTCACAGGCATCTTCCCCACTGCATTCAAACAGGCTCGGGTTACCCCACTGCTCAAAAAACCTACATTAAACACTTCTCTTATAGAAAACTACAGACCTGTCTCTCTCCTTCCATTCATAGCCAAAACACTCGAACGAGTTGTCTTCAACCAGGTCTCATTGTTTCTTTCACAGAACAACAAACTGGACCCTAAACAGTCAGGTTTCAGGAGTGGCCATTCAACTGAGACTGCGCTACTCTCAGTCACTGAAGCCCTGCGAATTGCAAAATCTGATTCCAAATCATCAGTCCTCATTCTGCTGGATCTGTCTGCCGCTTTTGACACTGTCAATCATCAGATCCTCCTGTCCACCCTCTCATCACTGGACATCACTGGGATTCCACTTCGCTGGTTTGAATCCTATCTCACTGGTCGGTCTTTCAAGGTGGCCTGGGGAGGGGAGGTATCCAAAGCTCATCAGTTGGTCACTGGGGTTCCCCAGGGCTCGGTTCTTGGACCCCTCCTCTTCTCCACATACACTACATCACTGGGTCCCATCATACAGGCACATGGCTTCTCCTACCATTTCTATGCTGATGACACACAGCTCTATCTCTCATTTCGACCAGATGATCCAACGGTAGCTGCACGGATCTCAGGCTGCTTGGCAGACATCTCGGCATGGATGAAAGAACATCGCCTACAGCTCAACTTGGCAAAGACTGAGCTTCTCGTCTTCCCTGCAACTCCAACTCTACAGCATGATTTCACGATTCAGTTAGGTTCGTCAACAATTACCCCATCATCTTCGGTCCGAAATCTTGGTGTAATCTTCGATGACCAGCTGACCTTCAAAAAGCACATTGCAAAGACTACTCGATCTTGCAGGTTTGCACTACACAACATCAGAAAGACCAGGCCCTTTCTGACAGAGCATGCTGCACAACTTCTTGTCCAGGCCCTTGTCATTTCTAGACTGGACTACTGCAATGCTCTTCTAGCTGGACTTCCATCAAACACAATCAAACCTCTACAAATGATTCAGAATGCAGCGGCAAGACTGGTCTTCAATGAGCCCAAAAGAGCACATGTCACACCTCTCTTTGTCTCCTTGCACTGGCTACCAGTTGCAGCTCGCATCCAGTTCAAGACACTGATGCTTGCATATAGAACAACCACAGGCTCAGCACCCACCTACTTCCACTCACTATTACGAATTTACATCCCCTCCAGAAGTCTGAGATCTGCTAGTGAGCGACGCCTCGTGGTACCATCACAGAGAGGCTCAAAATCACTCTCCAGAACATTCTCTTTCACCATTCCTGGCTGGTGGAATGATCTTCCTACCCCCATCCGGAATGCTGGATCCCTGTCAATTTTCAAGCAACAACTGAAAACTCATCTCTTTCAACTCTACTTGACTTCATCTTAAAAAAAAAAAACTATTTTTTTCACTTTTTCAAACTCTTCATCTTTTCTCTTTATCTTTCTCTCCTTCCCTTGCTAGCTTGTACTTATTTGAACAATGCCTGAGACTTGGTGTTATGGGCACTTCCTCTGTATGTTTGCCTCTTCAATATTAATCGCTTTATGTACTCCCCAATTGTAAGTCGCTATGGATACAAGCGTCTGCTAAATGACTAAATGTGAGGGAAGAGTGCAGGACTTGAGAGATGGCATCATCAGTTGATCTATTTGGCCGATAGGCAAACTGAAGAGGGTCCAAAGTAGCTGGGATGGAGGAGCAAATGTGGTTCTTTAAAAGTCTCTCAAAGACCTTCATGACTATTGATGTGAGGGCAACTGGACTATAGTCATTCAGGCAAGAGGGTTTACTGTTCTTAGGCACAGGGATGATGACAGATTTTTTAAAGGAGGTGGGAACCACAGAGGTAGCAATGGACTCGTTAAAGATTGAAGTAAACAAACCAGCAAGCTGATCAGCGCAGGACCTCAGGACACGGTCAGTAATCCCATCAGGTCCGGCTGCTTTCCTGACGTTCACTCTCTTTAGTTCCCTCCAAACCTCGTCCTCCGACACAGTGATTACATGATCATCGCTGCTCTGTCTGCTGCTTCCTGACGCGCTGATCGGCAGAGTCGCGCTGCCACCATTGCATTCAAAGCGGCCATAGAAGGTGTTGAACTCTTCGGCCAGCAACGGATCTGCTCTCACCTCTGCGGAGAATTTATTTCCAGAGGAACAGATGGTCTTCAGTCCCTGCCACATGCGTCAAGAGTCATTGAGCTGAAAATGTGACTCAATTCTCTCCCTGTATCGGAGTTTTAGCAGCTCTAACTGCATGTCAGAGAGCCTAGCACGATGCTTTGTACTCGCTCATATTTCCCGACAGAAGACCAGCATTGTATGCGGCAGTGCGTTGGTTAACCGCATCACGGATTGTTCTGTCCACCCACGGTTTCTGATTGAAGAATGTCCTTATAGTTACTGTTTCAGTAGCTTGCTCGGTTAGCGTGTTGACAAAGCTTAATGCTACATCCGTGAACTCGCTGACATCAGATGAACTCGCCCGGAACATGTCCCAGTCAACGTTATCAAGAGCCGCCTGTAGCAAAGCTTCAGAGTGGGGGGACCAGCGCGTCACTTCTCTCTCCACCGGGGGTTCCTGAACGAGCCTTTGTTTATATTCCGGCGTGAGGAAAATGGCGGCATGGTCCGATTTGCCAAAAGCCGGTAGTGAGCAGACTTTGTAGGCATTCTTAAACGGAGTGTAGCAATGATCCAGTGTATTCGGTCCTCTAGTTGGACAGGATATATGTTGGTGAAAGTTCGGCATGACCTGCCTGAGGCTGGCTTTGTTAAAGTCACCCATGATGATGGAGGCAGCGTCAGGGTGTTTGTTATTATATCCGCTGAGCACATCGTGGAGTTTGGACAAAGCCAAGATAGTGTCTGCCTGTGGTGGAATGTAAACAGCAGTACAATGATCGATGAAAACTCCCGGGGCAGATAGAATGGGCGGCAGATAATGGAGAGATGTTCCAGATGAGGCGATACTGATTTGACATCAGTGCTTTCATGCTCATGCACTAATGTGACTTGTTCCCTAAACTGAACAGCCAATCAGAAGTTTCTCTCTCACCATCGGTGTCATGTGATCCAGCATGCTCAGTGTTGATGGCCTGACTTTGGTAGAACTTCATTTTGGTGTGTCAGAGCGCTTAAGGTTCAACATGGTTCAGACATCTCAAGTCAAGGATGGGCCTGAGATTCACTGTGGGCAGCTGGAGCCTTCTTTACAGCACACTTTGCTAGTAAACACTCTATTTTGGACCGAAGGAGCTTCGGTTCACAGCTTTTCATCCCAGAGACTATGGGTAGGCAGTAGTGTGTAACGATATTCAAACTGAATAATAGTTTTAATTGCTTGAATCACTTTGAAAAGGAAGGTACTATCAAGGGCAACGTGTAGAACAAATCTGTCATATACAGTAGGCTACATAAAATTATAATGAGAACATGACTGTAAAACAGTATGCCATGTTTCAGCACATTGTTATGGAAATAATGCCTCCACAGAGTCATATCTTCATAACTAGGACTGTCAAGTTCGCTTGTGCAGCCACTCACAGCCTTTTGTGGAACTGTAAATGGTAATATTTTGTTGAATTAAAACACTATCAAAGTGCTTCATTGCACTGGTGATCTTCAGTGCGCGCAGCTCAAAACAGAAATGCAGGACATTAATAACTATGACTAGAACTATCATATACATTACGTTATAATGAGAGCACTATTGTAAAAAAATGTTTGTGAATTCTTAGGGTTTAGCTGACATTTTCAGCGTGTTGTTACAAAAACATGTCCACAGAAGGAATTACACATTCTGACTAGGTAACTTAGTCCAAGGTCACTTGTGCTTGATTTTGTAGAAAATAATCAGGGCCTGAATTTCGCCATGGGATTGCAGGCATTGTGTAATTTTACACATTCTTGCATGTTTCGCAATTAAAAGCAGGAAATTCCAGCAAAAATGTATGCACTGTAGCATGTAGGCTGAATCCAAACAGATTATCAGAGCAGATCAGTCATTTTAAAACTTTCTGAGACAGTATAGGCAGAGATGTGCTGTGACACCTTCTTTGAGGGAAGTGACACCTTCCTTGAGGGAGGGAAGCTTGTCTTCCTAAAGGAGAACAAGCTGTTTACTTCAGATGAGGGGGGCTGGTCTTTACTGGAGAAGAGCATGGAGAAATAATCTCGCTGAGAGAAGCCTTGTTTATACTCGTCATGCTTGCCGCTGTACTATTCTTTGAAACGACAGGGGGCTACTCAGTGTAATTGCCCTCTAAAACTCAGAAAACAGTGGTGAGAAGTAGAAATCTTTGCGTCTCACGTAGAGATGATGAATGAATTAATGAATTTCTTTAGAACTTATTAGGTTGTGGGTTCATTTGGAGGACGCGTGCAAAAACGTGCTGTTATATCTCATCAAACAATACACAGAACAACAGTAAGCAAATGGGGCCAAGCAATAATAATAATAATAAAAAAAACACTTTATTCTCTGCATTTTAATGAAACTTTTTTTCTCAAAATGTAATGAGTTTATTTGCAACACTTTATTTCTAGTAATTTAATATGTTTTTTTCTCATAATTTAATGAGTACATGGAGGGATATAAGATAGTGAAAGCATATAAAATTTGCATGGAAGCAGGATGCAGTGCTCACGGAAGAGTTTAGCATTGGTAAACATGACTGAACATCTGATTTGTTTAACAAACAAGGTGACACCTGCATGCAGCAACAGGTACCTCCTCACCTTTGAAAAAATCCTGAGAATTCATTGCACAGACAGAATCTGAATTAAAAAGGCAAACTAGTTTCGGGGAAAAAAGAGATCAATATTTGACTGTGCTCTACTAAAGAACAGTAAGAATAAAAGAAAATACTAAGTCTATTCATTTCATAATTTATTAAACTGATTTGATTGATTGGTGGCACTCAAGCTCTGCAGCATTACACCAGGTTTGTATGCAGTGCAGTCCCTTGGCACAAGACCACGGGAACCAGACGAGTCCTCTGCTCAATCTGACTTGAGTGCAGCAGCCTGGAATTATACCACACCATGCTGATTTCACCCAGCGGTTTTCAATTCCAGTCCTTGCTGTCTGCTGTCAACAAAGCGGATTTCATTACTTCCATTACTAGTCATTCAAGGCTAAACCTCATGGCCCTGACAGAGACCTGGATCAAACCAGAGGACAATGCTACACCTGCAGCAATCTACAATAATGTCTCCTTTTCCTACACCCCCCGTTTGACTGGAAGAGGTGGAGGTACTGGTCTGCTCATCTCTAATAATTGGAAATTCACTCCTTTATCATCTCAGAGTATAAACAGCTCCTTTGAATCAAATTCAATTACTATTACCTACCCTCTAAAAATCCATTTTGTAGTTGTTTATCGTCCTCCAGGACCACTAGTTAACTTTGTCTTATTAAGAATTAGATTTGTTGCTCTCAACCTTTCCTGAGGATGGTACACCCTTAGTTATACTTGGAGACTTTAACATCCACCTAGATAAACCTCAGGCTGCAGACTTCCACACTCTACTTGCCTCTTTTGATCTCGAGAGTGTCAACTACGGCTACTCACAAATCAGGCAACCAACTGGACCTTATTTACACACGACACTGCTCCACTGATCATGTGCTGGTTACTCCACTGCACACCTCGGACCACTTCCTCCTCACTCTTAACCTCAACATGATTCCTGACACATCACATACCCCTCCACATGTCACTTTTCGATGTAACTTACGCTCGCTCTCACCCTCCTGGCTATCTGCTATGGTTTCATCTTCGCTTCCTCCCCTTAAACATGAATCATATCTTGATGCTAACAGTGCTACTGACACTTTCTGTTCCACTCTGATGTTTTGTTTTGATACTTTCTGCCCCTTATCTTCCAGGCCAGCCCGTACCACTCCTTCTGCCCCTTGGCTATCTGTCGTTCTCCGCAAACATCATTCTAAACTCAGGGCTGCAGAAAGGGTATGGCGCAAATCACAAAATCCTACTGACCTTAATTTTTATCGATCACTCGTCTCTGACTTTTCTGCTAATGTCTCCGCTGCTAAAAGGACATACTATCATGACAAAATTAACAATTCACCTAATTCTCGCATGCTCTTTAAAACATTTTCCTCCCTCCTTTGTCCTCCTCCTCCCCCTCCTTCATCAACTCTAACAGCTGATGACTTTGCCACATTCTTCATTAATAAAGTTACAAACCTCACTGCACAATTTTCCACACCACAATCTGTCAAACACATCTTACCAGCAAACATAAACTTGTTCACATACTTCTCTCCACTCTCTGAGGCAGAAGTCTCTAAACTCATCCTTTCCAGTCATCCTACTACTTGTCCGCTTGATCCTATTCCATCTCACTCACATCGTTAACACATCCCTTCACGCTGGAATGTTCCCCTCAGCATTTAAACAGGCTCGTATAACACCACTTCTTAAGAAATCCACTCTTAACCCAACTTTTTTAGGGAACTATAGACTGGTTTCCCTTCTACCTTTTTTTACAAAAACACTTGAACGAGTTGTGTTCAACCAAGTCACTGCCTTTCTCACACAGAACAACCTCCTGGACAGTAACCAATCTGGCTTCAGAAGTGGACATTCCACCGAAACTGCCTTGCTCTCGGTTGTTGAAGACCTAAGACTTTGAAGAACGGCTTCCAATCTTCGTTACTTATATTGCTGTATCCGTCTGCTGCTTTTGATACAGTCAACCACCAGATCCTCCTGTCAACCCTATTGAGAAAGGGCATCTCAGGAACCGCACTCCAGTGGTTTGACTCTTACCTCTCAGATAGGTCCTTCAAAGTATCTTGGAGAGGTGAGGTATCCAAGTCGCAACATCTAGCTGCAGGGGTGCCACAGGGCTCAGTTCTTGGACCACTTCTCTTTTCTGTCTACATGGCTTCACTTGGCTCTGTCATTCAGAAACATGGCTTTTCATATCACTGCTATGCTGATGACACTCAACTCTGCCTCTCATTCATCCTGATGATCTGACGATAGCTGCTCGCATCTCAGCATGTCTAGCAGACATTTCTTGCTGGATGAAGGACCATCACCTTCAACTTAACCTAGCAAAGACAGAAATGCTTGTGGTTTCAGCAAACCCATCGTTTCATCACAAATTCACCTTCCAATTAGGCTCAACAACCATAACTCCTTCCAAAACAGCCAGAAACCTTGGAGTTGTGATTGATGATAAGCTGAATTTCTCAGACCACATTACTAAAACTGCCCGGTCCTGTAGATTTGCATTATATAATATTAAGAAGATCAGGCCCTTTCTCTTGGAACATGCAACACAACTCCTTGTTCAGACTCTTGTTCTGTCCAGACTTGACTATTGCAATGCTCTCTTGTCAGGTCTTCCAGCCAGTTCCATCAAACCTCTACAATTAATCCAAAAAGCTGCTGCAAGATTAATATTTAATGAGCCGAAAAGAACGCACGTCACACCTCTGTTCATCAATTTGGACTGGCTACCAATAGATGCTCGCATTAAATTCAAGGCATTAATGTTTGTCTCCAGAACCACCTCTGGCTCTGTACCCCTTTACCTAAATTCATTACTTCAGACTAGAGGTCGACCGATATATCGGCCAGCCGATATATCGGGCCGATATTTGTCATTTTTTTATATATCGGCCGATATCCGTGTTTAGTAGCGCCGATTTAAAGTCAGGCACGTCCGCGGGCACCCCCGTCTTATTGGTGTGGTGGAACATGTGCTGCCGCATGTGAAGGACCCCAAGCCAAGACTTTTGGAAGATTCAACAAAAGTCCTGGGAGATAAAGGCTAGGCTTAAATTCTTATATTTCAAAGTCCTATGGCCATATATTTACTATAGTAAACTATGAAGTGTTGCTTCACTCAGTGAAAGAAAAAACGAATAGCGTAGAACCGTCGGGAACTGGCATAATGCTACAGCTGGTTGAAGGTTTGCTTACTTGCAGTTAACTTTAAGGACTGTAGTCGAAAACTATCAGCAGCTTGCTTGCTAACATATTAGCCCCAATGTTATAAGTTCGGTTTTATTTTTCTTGTATCTGAGTCGGAGAATTTCACTCAGTCCCCACGGTTCGGCACGCATGTGATTCGCGGATTAACTGATAAATTTAACCACCATAGAGTGAAGTGTATCATTTGCACGTGTTTCGGGACTTGATAATAATTACTTTCTCCGTAAACATTGGAGCTATGTGCCACGAGCGCTAGCGTAGCTTCCAGAGCGACGCGATTGGTCGAAACCCGCCTCATTCGGTCTTCCGATTGGCCTAGTGTCTACGGCAAATGTAGACTCTCGGCCATGTTCAAGTATGTTCAAACAAACTTCAAGTTTGAAGTATGCTCAAACAAACTTGAAAAATTCTGCTTGATAAATGCTCTAAAACTTTTATGTAAATGGTTGAAATTTTTTTATTACCTGTTTTATATATTTAATACTTGGTTAGTTTATTTATTTCTTTGGATAAATATTTAATTTGAATACCGTGCAGTGCACAAAATTAAGATTTGAGAGATGGTTGAAGTCAGTGTTCAATAAATGATGTTAAATTTAGAAATGTTGTGCATCCACTTATTATTAGTGTGACATTTTAGCATGCAAATGAAGGGGAAAACTTCAAGATATCGGCCAAAAAAATCGGCAGCACATATCGGCCATCGGCTTACCCTGACCTCTAAACATCGGCTATAGAAAAACCCATATCGGTCGATCTCTACTTTAGACTATATGCCCTCTAGAAGCTTGCATTCTGCAAGTGAACGACGCATTACTGTACCATCCCAAAGAGGCACAAAATCACTTTCACTGACTTTTTCATTAACTGTTCCCACCTGGTGGAATGACCTGCCTAACTCAATCCGAGCAGCTGAGTCCTTACCCATCTTCAAGAAACGGCTAAAAACACATCTATTCCATCTTCATTTGACCCTCTAACTCTAGCACTCTCTATTCTAATTTTATTTAATCTAATCTGTCTTTTTTATTTAAATAAACACAGACACATTTGACCCTCTATCAATTGCATATTTATTCTCTAAATGCTAGCTTTTCTTGTAAAACTAACACTAAGTTTCTTTTTTCTATATTCTATATACTCGTTTTCTTAAAAAAAAAACCTTCCTACGTGTACTGCGTTAGGCTAACGTACTCGGTTACTATCGTAACCTCGGTTCCCTGAGATACGGAACGAGTACTGCGTCTTATAAGACGCATATGGGAAAATGTCCATTTTCTCCTAAACTGAAGACTTATTTAATCACGCAGTGAAACTGCATGACTATTGGTTCGTGCAGTGGTAGAAAAACGAACCAATGAGTCGGCAGCGGAGCTGCACGAACCTATTGGCGACGATCCCCTCCAGTTCCCGCCGAAATGGGCGGGGTATCTGGCTATATAAGCGGTCGTTTCGCCATAGGATCCTCAGGTTTACTTCGACTGAAGCGACGACTCGTTCCGTATCTCAGGGAACCGAGGTTACGATAGTAACCGAGTACGTTCCCTATCGATACTCCCCACTCGTACTGCGTCTTATAAGACGCATATAGGAACTGAATTTAATCACGCCGTGCTAGGGTAGATGAACGACTGTATATACCTCCATAAACATAAATGCCCATAGGGAAGTAAGTAGTATACTTCAGGCTAAAGCGAGCTAAACTCATAGAGGTCATGCTCGGTCTGGATAATCGTTCCATATGACTCCTGTATACTCAGTTAACCGGAGTATGCAGGGTGCCAATCAGAGAGCCTGAGCGCATTGCGGTCAAGAATCTCTGACAGGACTGTTCCCACAGCGTATGTGTACAAGCTCATCTAAGCAGAGAGGACTCTGGCCTGTAAGGCCGGTATGTCCAGGTTATAAAACCTAGCAAATGTGGACGGAGTGGCCCAGCCAGCCGCCGCACAAATCTCTGTAATGGGTACACCGCTAGACCACGCCCATGACGAGGCAATGCCTCTAGTCGAATGGGCTCGTACTCCAATGGGGCATTGCAGGCCCAAAGAAGAGTATGCCAGCATGACAGCATCCACTATCCACTTAGAGAGTCTCTGCTTCGTGACCGGATGCCCTTTGGCGCGGTTACCGAAGCTAACAAAGAGCTGTTCCGTATGCCTAAAAGGGGCGGAACGCTCAAAGTAGATTCTCAGAGCTCTGACAGGGCATAACAAGGATAACTCCCGGTCCTCCTCAGACGGAGGAAGCGCGGAGAGCGTGATGACCTGAGCTCTGAACGGGGTTGAAAGTACCTTAGGTACGTAACCATGCCTTGGTTTCAGGACGACCTGGAGTCGTTAGGCCCGAATTCCAGGCAGGCAGGGCTAATCGAAAGCGCCTGCAGGTCTCCAACTCGCTTAACCGACGCTAGTGCTAGTAGCAGAGCAGTTTTCAGCGAAAGTGACTGGAGGTTCGTAGACTGTAGCGGCTCAAAGGGAGGGCCCTTCAAGGCCCTCAGTACAGTGGGCAGATCCCATGTAGGGACAGTAAGGGGCCCGAGGTGGATTCAATCTCTTGGCTCCCTTCAAAAAACGGACAACTAAGTTGTCCCTGCCTACCGACTGGCCCGCTATAGGGGCATGAAAAGCCGCTATAGCTGCTACAAATACCTTGAGTGTAGAGTGAGAACGTCCTTTATCTAGCAGTTCCTGCAGAAAGGACAGAACCACTGCTAACTCAGAGGTAGAGGGGTTTTCACCACGGTTGAAGCACCAAGTGGAGAAAACAGACCACTTAAGGGCGTAGAGGCGTCTCGTAGACGGGGCTCTAGCCTCAGAAATGGTGTTTAATACTCGCTCTGGGAGGTCAGTAGGCTCCCGTTGAGCGGCCAAATGCAGAGAGCCCACAGCTCGGGTCGAGGGTGCCATATCGTTCCGTTCGCCTGAGAGAGGAGATCCCGTCTCAGGGGCACGGGCCAGGGGCTGCTGTCAGTAGCTGAGTCAGCTCTGACAACCAAGTTTGGTTCCTCCACAAGGGGGCCACCAATAGTACCTTGTGACCCTGTTCCCTGATACGCCTGACGACCTGTGGAAGCAGGGCGATCGGGGGAATGCATAAAGGAGGAGGTTGGGCCAGTCGTGGGCCAACGCGTCCCTGTCCTTCGAATAATAAATTGGGCAGTGAGAGTTGTCCTTGGAGGCGAAAAGGTCTACTTCTGCCTTGCCAAAGGTCTTCCAGATCTTCTGAACCACCTGCGGATGGAGCATCCACTCCTCTGAGGGGACATTGCTCCGGGATAACATATCCGCTCCCTGGTTCAGTCTGCCCGGCAGGTGTGCTGCCCTCAGCGAGCGCAGGTTGAGCTGAGCCCATTCCAGAAGGCACTCTGCCAGAATAAAGAGGCGCTTCGAGGAGACACCTCCCTGGTGATTTATATAGGACACCACGGACATGCTGTCTGAGCGAATCAGCACATGGCGTCCTATTAGGTCCGGCAGGAAAAACTGGCAGGCTCGACAAACTGCTAGCATTTCCAAGCAGTTGATGTGCAAGCCGCTCTCCGCCTCCGACCAATGGCCGAAGGTCGGTTTGCCTTCGCACAGCGCCCCCCAACCTGTGTTGGAGGCGTCTGTCGTGACAACTTTCCTGGTGTGGACCAACCCCATGGCCACGCCCTTCCTCATCCACTGTGGGTTCCTCCAGGGGGTCAGGGCTGTTACACAGGCCTGATTCACCCTGATATGCAAGCATTCGTGACGCCATGCGTTGTGTGGAACCCGTGGTTTCAACCAGCGTTGAAGTTTCTGAATGGCCAGAGCGCGTTCTGGCGCTATCACCGCTCTCATATGAGCCGAGTCCAGGACCGTACCCAGGAACGATACTCGTTGGCTGGGGGACAGTGCGCTCTTGGCGAAATTGACCCTGAGCCCCAGGCACTCTAAGTGGCTGAGGATGAGGGTTCTGTGTGAAAGTAGTTCCACCTCTGACTGGGCCATAATGAGCCAATCGTCGAGGTAGTTGAGAATGCGGATTCCCATCTGTCTCAGAGGGGAAAGAGCCGCGTCCATGCACTTCGTAAAAGTACGGGGGGCCAGAGACAGCCCAAAGGGAAGGACCGTGTACTGGTAAGCCACTCCCTCGAAGGCGAATCTCAAGAATCGTCTGTGACGGGGGGCTATCTGGATGTGAAAGTATGCGTCTTTCAGGTCCAGAGAACAGAACCAGTCCCCTGTGCGAATCTGCGAGAGGATCTGCTTCAGCGTGATCATCCTGAACGGCCGTCTCATGAGGGCGTAATTCAGGCGTCTGAGATCGAGGATGGGCCTGAGGCCGCCATCCTTTTTGGGGACGAGGAAGTAACGGCTGTAAAAGCCTGACTCGCTCAAAGCTGGAGGAACCATTTCTATGGCTCCTTTTTCCAGCAACGTCATCACCTCCGAGCGCAGAACGCGAGCGTTCTCGCCCTGCACCGAGGTGGAGACCACGCCGCTGAAACGCGGGGGTCTTCGAGCGAATTGTAGTGAATAACCTCGTTTTATTATCCCCATAACCCACTCTGACACTCCGGGGATGGCCTGCCAGGCCTCGGCCCGCGTGGCAAGGGGTTGGATAAACTCGAGTGGCCGGCTGCACGGAGGCAGGGCACTCGTGAGAGACGGAAGAGGGAAATTGCTCTTTTTTTGAGAATTTTTGTGTTTTATTTTTTCCGCTATCACAGCGGACAGTTGCATGGTCGCTTGTACGGAACCAGTAGCAACAGACACAATGCCCTCTGCACCCGGAAGAGAACGGGGTGCCAAGAGGGTTCCCATTAGAGGCCTTTTGGTGGGCGGTCCGGCCGTGGCGGGACTCGACCCTCTCCTCTTCCTGTCCTGCAGATCAGGAGGACGCTGGGGGCGCAGGGTCCAACACTATCCTGGGTCGGGGGCCCTGACGCTTCGGAAGGGGGTAGCGTCTGGCTGATCGCGAACGCCCTCGCGGCTGCTGAGTTTTGGCAGGCTGAGGGGCGTGAATGGCAGGTGCAGGTCTCGCAGGCTGCTGAGTCGGCGCAGTCCTGGGGCGACTCTGAGCAGCTGCTGGGTTGGAGCGCTTGGGCAGGAAGTGTCGCATTGCCTGTGACGCCTTCTGTGCTTCCGTAAAGCGCTCAGCGAAACCTTCCACCGCAGGTCCAAAGAGGCCGCTGGGAGAAATTGGAGCGTCAAGGAAGGAGACCCTGTCCGCGTCCTTGATGTCCGTCAGCGTGAGCCACAGGTGGCGCTCGAGCACTACCAGGTTGGCCATAGACCTTCCTATGGCTTGGGCGGTAATCTTGGTGGCTCGCAAAGCCAGGTCCGTTGCGCTTCTCAGCTCCCTGAGAGTCGCAGGATCAGGCTCAGACTCATCTATGGCAGAGAGGAGCTTGGCCTGATAAACTTGAAGGACCGCCATAGAATGTAGCGCCGAAGCCGCCTGTCCAGCTGAAGCGTAGGAGCGTCCAGCGAGCGCTGAAGTGGTCCTGCATGGCTTGGACGGGTGATTGGCCTTCGCCTTCCAGCCGATGGCAGTGGGTGGGCAGAGATGTGCAGCCACTGACTCATCTAGTTGAGGCATCCTCTCATATCCTCTTTCTTCAGCGCCGTCAATGGTAGTGAGGGCGGATGAAGCGGAAGTACGGAGGCGGGCAGAATATGGGGAGCGCCAAGATCTCGTGAGCTCGTCGTGAACTTCAGGGAAGAACGGCGATGGTCGCTGTTGAGGGGCCTGACGGCGCCCCGGCAGAAACCACTCATCTAGACGGCTGCGAGAGGGCTCCTCTGGTGGAGACCACTCTAAACCCAGTTCTTCAACCGCTTTTGAGAGGACACGGAAAAGTTCGGCATCCATCCCGGCTTTGGCGGCGCTGGGCGCGGTCAAACCTGAGGGGGCGGGGTCAGTCACAGAGCCCGACAGCTCCTCAGCATCTGAAGCTATCAGTGACATGCTGTCATCGAGTAGCTCATCATCACTTCCCCCGAACGAGACCAGATCGCTCATGTTTGCAGAGGGACGCTGGTCATGTTTCAAGAAAAGGACGGGAGACACCTCTTTATGTGGTGAAAACGAGGCACGCGGGGTCTGAGCCGGCGTGAGCTCGCTTTCAACCGGGCGCTGAGAACCTCTGCCCCGCTGTTTTTTCCTCACAGGTCCCTGTGGGGAAGAAAACGGGAGGGCGCGAGGGGCGGCATCGCTCTCTGAAAAGAAAGCGATGCGCACGCGCAGAGAGGCGAAACTGATGTTCTCGCAGTGAGAACAATCAGAACCAGCGAGCGCGGCATCCGCATGGGATTTCCCCATGCAGAAAACACACTCGCTGTGACCGTCATCGGCGTGCAGGGGAGACCTGCACGAACCGCAGTAACGGCGCGGCATTAAAACGCCGATTTGCTCTTTTAGAGACTTACGTGATAATCGCCGGATGGCGGCAGCGAACGGGACCAGAACTGCTGCGATGCTGGGGCGCGTAGAAGGCGGATCAGCCGAGCAGATCGAGGTCGCTGGGTCCTACTGCGAGGCGTGTCAACGGCGAGTAGTCTTCCGGGTCAGTGTAGACGAAGTCGTCGTCGCTGAAGGAGAAAAAATCTGAGGATCCTATGGCGAAACGACCGCTTATATAGCCAGATACCCCGCCCATTTCGGCGGGAACTGGAGGGGATCGTCGCCAATAGGTTCGTGCAGCTCCGCTGCCGACTCATTGGTTCGTTTTTCTACCACTGCACGAACCAATAGTCGTGCAGTTTCACTGCGTGATTAAATAAGTCTTCAGTTTAGGAGAAAATGGACATTTTCCCATATGCGTCTTATAAGACGCAGTACGAGTGGAGTATCGATAGGGAACTAGGACTTGTAATAGCACTTGCATGTTGTTGCTCTTTTGTTGGTTTTGATTGCTTCTATAATGTCCTCATTTGTAAGTCGCTTTGGATAAAAGCAGCTAAATGACTAAATAAATAAATAATAGCACTGATCTATATTAAAATGAATAAAGATTAGTGGGCAAGATGAGAACTTAGATAAGGTTTGTCTAAGAAGTAGCTATATTTTTCCCTAAACTTTTGAAAAAGTCTCAAAAGAGGTGGGGAAGTCGCTAAATCTAGCTACAAAATTGCTAAATTGGCAAAACTGCTGTAGAGTTCAGTTCCAACCCTGATCAAGCACACCGGTCTGTAATTATCAAGCGCTCCTTCAGATACTAATTAGTTGGTTCAGCTGCGTTTGATCAGGGTTGGAGCTGAACTCTGCATGAAGGTAGATCTCTAGGAACAGGGTTGGGCACCTCTGGGTTAGAGTATTCACAGTTAGGGTGAGTAAATTTTAATTTTTTCACTTTAAGACAATCTTAACAACTTAGTCTAACTGTGATTAAAGAATAAATTGTTCTTTCTTTAAACATCATGAGTTTCTGTCCTATATGTCTGAAGCTAAACTACTATACATGATTATTCAGTATCTGCTCATCTGTCATCCAGCAGATCACCTAATTTGGTTATTACTCTAAACAAAAGCCTCATTCATTTTTCTTCTTTATCCGATATGTGTCCATTTTTTTCATGTTGGTCCTATTTTCTGTGATTAAATTGTTTTTAAAAACATTGGACCTCATTCATGAAACCAGAACAGTATAACGAATTGTGTAAAGCTGTTCTGACGTAAATTTTCGGATTCATGAAAATGTATTTTTAAAACGTTAGTTGGTACGAAATACATTTTTACCTGCTCCCTACTACGTGTAAACGGTGCGTAAGACGTACTTTGTTCTTTTTGGCAGACTGATGACACTGAATTTTGATGCACTGCCATGCTAATATTTTACAATCTCGTTTGCCCTGGTGTTTTTTTTTGTTTGTTTTTTAAGCTGAGAGCTGATAAACTGTTTAGCTTTGGTGCATGTCACTGGCTGTGTTCGAAAATGCCATACTATCATACTATTTCGGCAGAGTATCCAGTATGTATGCTGTACATGGTATGCACATTTTCTGTATGCATGGAATACCCAGATGACCTACTATATTTAACAGAATCTGCTAAATATAACTCAAGTACACTTAAATGAGTACAGAAGCTGTGTTTCTGATGGTATACTACCATACAACTCCTACTATGCTGCAGTATGCTGTGTGAATACTGTGAATAGTATGTGAATTTTCTGTATGCATGGAATGCCCGGATTACCTGCTACATTTGCTGAAATTTGATGTATGCATCTGAAGATACTGCGTGGGATACTGTTTCCCAGAACGCAAGGCGCTCTATGTGACGTTTCATCTTCAAACGTGTGAGTGAACTGGAGGCGGGGAATAGTAATTATAAATGTAAGACTTGTATATGTACATAAAAACTACAAACTATCGCTGTGCATCTAAAAACAATATCTTTAGTATGACAAATTGTATTTTAATCTTTACGGCACTTTTCCGATCAAGTCAAATGACGTCACCTTAATCTCTATAATGCTTTAGCCTATATAGTAGTCAACATTTGAAGTGGATCAAAAAAGTTAATCAAAGTTGTCCTAAGACAAGAACTCATTTTGGTTTTAGGACATCTTTGATGAAAGGTTTGATCCACTTCAAATGTTGACTACTGTATATTGTTTCAAAGATATTTAATAATATTAATATTGCAGTAATATATAAATAAAATTAATCTTTCAATTATGCAAACAATTAAACTCCGCTGTCAAGCAACTCTAAAAATAAACTGAGTGTATTTACTAAGGACAAATAAACCAATTTGTTAGCAGAGGCTATTTACATTAACTCTGCCCACAAATGACTGGCTGCAATAAACCGCACTGCAAAAGACACTTGTAATTCAGTAGAATTAGTGGCGCAGTGAGTAAAAGACGTGAAATGTGTGCTGTTGATGCGAGTGAGCAGAGTTTGATCCTGCTTTTTATCCCATCACATACCAGATCAGAAAGGCATTTATTTTCAATAACAAAGTAAATATTTGAAAAGTGGAAATTGAACGCCTCGTTATTAATTCAGTGTACTTAGCTGAAGGTAGATTTTTTTGTCCGAATAAAGTGGCGTTCGTCAAATAAAATGTATGATAATTTACACTCAATATGTTATTGCATACTGTTTTATAATGTACTGAAGTATAGGCTAAATATCTGCCATCTAACTACTACTTACACACCTGTTGCTAAAGAAAATGCTGTTATTTTAGTGTAAACAATATTTATTATTTGTACTTGGTGTAACTAGAATATAACCTATCACTTTTTCCAATTAGTGTAACTGCCAAAAATATAATTGTTCAGTTAAAGACCACTCTGTGTTGATTTGGTTCTGTCCAATAACTTGTGTAAAGTTCTTCAATTGCGAAATTAGTTCAATTGGGCAATATAGCATTGCCTTTGTAAAAAGAATGGTCAGCACTTTTGTTTGTAAGGTAAGAACCTTGACAGCTTTGCTGAATTAATGTTTGTGTTTGTCATGTGACAATTAAACATACTACTCTGAAAAATGTGTTACTTACTGTATACTGTTTCACACACTATTCTTTAAAAAAAATAGTAGGCAGTATGCACTGTGTAATGGGCAGTAAGCAAGTATGCCAATTCGAACACAGCCACTGTCACTTTTTACCCAGCTATCCAATCAGTGTAGGAGGGGTGGGACAAATACCACACCAACTAATCATCCTACTTGTACAACAATAGAGAAGTTAATATTACTGGTTACTGCATTTTTATATTCAGTAATATTCTTCAAAATGAGATATTAGGAATACGTTACTGCCGTGGATATAACACATCAAAGCAACCAAATCGACAGATGGAAATTATCAATCCATTCTTTACGGTAGCCAAGATTCAAAACTTTTAGTTAAATCAGTGGATTGTTGAGAGTAAGATTCAGCTGTGCTACAAACTCTACGTACACGCTTAAATTGACTGATAGACAAACTCTTAATTAAAGGTCTATGATGGAAACCATCGCCTCTTAATATAGTATTGCGATCCTTTGGTTTTTGATATAGATCGGTATGAAGTTTCCCGTCACATATGTATACACTAACATCAAGAAAACGTATGCTTACTGGATCACATCCCATAGTAAAAATCACATGCTCAGTCCTTGAGTTAAGATAATTAAAAAAACGTCAACATCTCTGTAGGTGTGGCCTTAGTAATCATCATAAAAATGTCATCAATAAACCGTTTGTAAAGCAAAATCTTAGGAAAAAAGGAATTTGACTCCTTTAAAAGGCATTTTCAAAAACTTCCATATACAAACAAAGCATAATTAGGTGACATGTTACTACCCATTGCGGTGCCTTTCACTTGTAAATAGAAATCATCCTTAAATTGACTGATAGGTAAACTCTTAATTTAAGCGTGTACATAGAGTTTGTAGCACAGCTGAATCTTACACTCAACAATCTACTGATTTAACTAAAATATTTTTTAATTGTGGCTACCGTAAAGAATGGATCGATTATGCCAAGAAGAAAGTGAATGGGACAACTTTTTTATGCTACCATTTGTTTTAAGTACTCCGCATTAGGTGCGGAATTTCGTATAGTAGTAAATAAACATTGGCATATTATCTAGAGTGATTCTAAATTACAGGAGTTTTTAAAAATGCCGAACTTGGTTTTCAAACGTCAAAACAATCTTTGTGACTTGCTTGTAAAATCTGAATTCCCTTCACGTAAAAAACAAGGCATTCCAACTCTTCCTCTGGGTAATTATAGATGTGGAAATTGCATCCAGTGTGCCTTTACGCACAAGTGCAATTCCTTTAGTCATCCACGTACTGGATGTAATATTTCGATACGTGGTACTATTACCTGTGCTTCTACTCATGTGATCTCTCATTCGTTGTCCTTGTGGTCTTGCATACGTTGGTCAAACATCCAGACAACTACGTACTTGCATTAGTGAACATCGCAGTAATATTAGAACGGGAGATTTGCGTAGTCCTATAGTCTCATTTTAGTCAAGTAGACCATAACGTCAGTGCTTTACAATATATCGGTATAGAGAAAGTAATTAAACCCTCAAGAGGAGGAGATTATGAGAAAACTATTACAGAGGGAATGTTTTTGGATTTATACATTAAATACTTTGTCACCATCAGGGTTGAATGATGATTTTGATATTAAGCCTTTCTTATAGTGATTGAACCATTTCTTCATTTGTTGCTGATTATTGGTAAAGTGAATAATTTTGTCACATGATCTGTACCACTTGTCACATGTTTTTTGTGTGTGGGCCTAATTGAGGTGATTACCTGTTTCTATTTAAAGCTGACTTTACTCTACATTGGTATTATACCCGATGAAGACCTGTGGGTCGAAACGTTGCTATTAATAAATTCATTTGGAGCAGCTATTTTCAGTGTGCGGACTTCACTTCTAACTTTCGTTATAATTATTTAGTTGTCCTGCACCTGAGCCCAATGTGTGCACACCTGTTTAGTATTTGTTTTCAGAAGAGTACCTGATATTTTTCAGGTGGCTAAAAACGCTTTGGTGGACACCAGAATATTCCACTGCGCTCTTGGACACGAAAATTATGTAGCTGTAGTCATAGGCGGGGATTATGCTAATTGTGAATGAGTATGGACGAGCGCCCTATTTACAAATGATTGGAATTCATTAACAAGGTCCGTTTTACGTGGAAATTACTCCAAATTTACTCCTACATTTACGAATGTATCATGAATAAGACCCAATGAATGTTTGAATGTTCTAGAGAGTATTTCCATAGCTGCTTCAACCTCAGCATTTGCATTTCTTATTTTTAACATGGGTTTTCCATTAACATTTGTTTGGCTGTTTATTATTACTTATGAAGTACATACAATAATATAATATTTTTTTCAGACTAGCACCCAAAAGATCCACCAGCATTCCAAGCTGGTCCCAGCCTGCAAAACATACCTTATGCTGGTCCACCAACACACTTCCTTCCTATTAAATTAATGAAATAGGAGGTGTTTTCTCTTTACTTTTTGGCATGGGCAGATCAATATGAGTACAATTCTGGAAAGTGTAGTGTCTGAGACAAATCAGACATGCAATTATTTGTTATATTTAACAAACAATCCACAATACTTCTCACCCAACAAGCAAACTATGTAGTAGAGTTCTGTGAACTACACCTGAACTGCAATTTACAGCCAGACAGAACCAGACCTCTGGTTACCAAGTCATCAAAAACATACCGGGAAGATAAGACTGCAACTTCATTCACTTTGTAAAACAGTATTGAAATTATCTTCTTTTGATATCCTAAATAATGATGTAGAGTATGCTACCATAACTTGCGTCATACTGTTTAATACATTTCGGTTTAATATGGCACAAAGCCTCCAGACCCCCATAAACATGCAAATAAAATGTCAGACGAGACAAAGAAACATTTTCCCACTCAAAACTAAAGTCTCTTCAGAGATATGAAGGATGCAACTTTGGGAAATAACCCTAAGTATAGGTAATATTTAACCCCGCTGTTAACCCAGAGTTAATTTCAACCTTTGACTGGGTTCACATGAGTAGTCCAGAACATGGAAAAAACAGCACTTGGATCAAACCATCCCACAGTGTGTTCGGTCTCATAGTTACATAATTTAATTACTGATGGCCAGGAGTGCAAGCACAAAACATACAACTGGTAACTTACAGTACATTAAAACTCAAACCCCCCAAATTAATTTATTACACAAAGCAAAAGGTAGATTGTAATATAATTTTTTCAATGAAACAACAATCCAATAGTTGTATGGAAAGACTGGAATTTCCTTGTGTATTAGATGCTAGAGACTTTGTCCAGATGCTGCTCAGCTTGTACAGACTATTTCACTTTCTTCAAAAGCACTCCAGCCACCACTGCTATGGATAAAATCCATAAATGTCATGAAGTCTGTTTCAGAAAACTGTTAAACCTGTTACTGCCTTTAAAACTCAGAATAACAACTATCATTTGCAGAAAATCCATTTAAGCCTCCGGTCTTGTTTATTTACAACCCCAATTCCAGAGAAGTTGGAACATTTTGTAAAATGCAATAAAATCAAGAATCTGTGATTTGTTCATTCTTAACTTTTATTTAATAGACAACTACAAGGAAAAGTTTTCTGAAGGTTTCACTGACCAACATAAATTTTGATTGCTGCAACACACACCAAATAGTTGTGAAAGAGGTAAAATAAAAGTGAAAAGGTTATAGAATATCCATGTTAAACTGTTTTGAAACCGTTCACTGTATGCTGATGAATTGGTAATATGTCAGGGCATCATGTTTGGGTATAAAAGGAGCATCTGCATCATGGGTCATCACTTTGCCAAATTTCAAGTGAAGTGACAAAGAAATAAAAAATAACATTTTGCAATGTAAAATTGCAAAGAATTTAGGTCTTTCACCAAGTATCATACTTACTACCGTGAAAGGATTCAGGGAATCCATATAAATCACAGTACATATAGGGCAAGACAGGAAACCTCAGTTGAATGTGCTTGACCTTTGAGCCCTCAGATGGCATTGCATAAGAAACTGTCATGCTGCGGTGTTAAATATAGCCACATCAGGAGTTCTTCAGAAAACCACTGTCATTTATCAAAGTCTGCTGCTGCATCAATCAATGCAACTTGAATATCTGTTACTCTAGGAGAAAGCTATACATCAATTATATGCAGCGATGCTGCCGGGTTCTCTGGGCCAGAGCTAATCTCAGATAGTCAAAAAGACAGTGAAAATGTGTGCTGTACTATACTGTACGATTCCACATTTCAACTTGTTTCCGGGAAAAATGGATTTCACGTTCTCAGTCCCAAAAATCACAGGGACCATCCAGAATTTAATCAGTGACAGATGCAAAAGCAAACATCTGTCATGGTATGGAGGTGTAGCAGAGCAAACAGCGTGGGTGACTGGCATATGTGCGAAGGTACTACTTACACGGAGGCATATACTGGAATTGTACATAGATATACACTGCCATCAAGATGATGTCTTTCATATAAAGTCCATGTTTAATTGTATCAAGACAATGCCAGCTCTTTTTCTGCATGTGCTACAACAGCGTGGTTTCGTAGACTCAGAGTGAATGTGCTAGACTGGCCTACCTGCAGTCCAGATCTGACTCCTATATAAAATGTATGACCTGAACGTTTCATTTGAAGTCACATTATGATTATTGGAGTTTCCTTTAGTTGAACACTTGACTCTTAGTTATTGTTAAGTTAACACTCTTTCATTAATTGCAATAGCACTTTACTAAAAGCACTTGTGTATTACAGAAATAGATTGAAGGTGAAACAGATCAGCTGAAGTTAAATGTTTATGACTTTCATGCATAAAATAACAAGAAAACAAAAAAAAAATTCTTATTAACTGCAGCTCTTCTTTTATTGTACGTAACTTCTCAACACTTTGGAAAGTGATCATTTTGACCAAAAACAACTCAAGTATGTGACTACTTTTTTAAAACAAATTCGTTTTTTGTTTTTGTTTTTTGAAAACAAGAACCCCAACAGTCATAGTCTATGTGTCTGCTTATATTAACTATTAACAGCTATGCACAATTTACTTAGAAAATAATGGAAATTGAAAGCACCATTTTTTTTTATGGCAGTAAATTATAAATACTTTATTCCGCTTTGGAACAATGATTAATTGTTTATATGTGTCACGGTTATGGTCTGTTTTGGTTTTGTTTTCCCTGTGCTCCTGTTTCCTTATTTGGTTATTCCTGTTCTTGTTTAGTTAATCGATTAATCCCTGGCACCTGTGTTTGTTAATTATCCATTGCATTTAAGTTCCTGTTTGTTTGTTTGTTTTTTTTTGGGGGGGGGGTTACTCGTTACATTCCCTGTGTTTCTTTGATTTATTTCCGAGCCTTTATGTTGGGATTATCCCTGTGTTTTGTCATTAAAGACTGTTGGTTAGTTTACTCCTGGTCTCCTGCATTCTCCCTGCTTCCCTGGTACTTGACAATATGAGTGTACTCACAACACAATGCTATTTGATTGAAATTTATTTGACAAAAGGAAAATAACACGCTGATAAAAATTATTTTGTGGTGAAGTAAATACTACAGAAAAACAAATGTAATGTCTACATTCAATAATTTAGTTGAGGCAAGAATTTAAATAAAAGAGTAAATTAAATATTAGTACTCAATTTAAGCTTGCCGAATTTAAATTTTGAACTTATAAGTATATTTTACTTGGAATTGTTTTTATTTTTTTACAAATATTGTTTAAGTAAATATCAACGTCATAATCCCGTTGTTCCCATCATGCACTTGGGCATGAATAACTAATAAGGTCATGTTTTTTTGCTGTTTTCGAGATGTATTTACACTGTTTTGTGATTGCTTTTGTTGTTATGTTAACTAACTTGCTGTTTTGTGACATCTGGAGTTCTTTTTTTACTCAAAATGACCCATTCAAACTGAAACACTATTCACTGATTGTCACCGTCATTGTATGTACCGGCAAAATACTTGCCCAAGTATTCAGGTCTCTGTGTTCATTCATTTAATAATTATATTGAGTCAACGTTTTTTACCTTAAAATGAATAACGAGCAGTCTGCTTGCTTACATACATACTTGTACCTTAACCACATGCGTTATATGCTTTTTTTTAGTGCTATGGTGTTTGAGTAAAGTTTACAAACCCTGACTGAGTGAAATATACTTGAGTATTGTAGGGTAAACTTAAAATAATTAAGTCGAAATTACTCATCAAACTCTACCTGGCCACGTTAAATTTACTTATTTCCTTTACTAATCTTAAATAACGTAGTTAAGTAGATTGTGCTTAATTCCGTATTAAAATTTTACTTAAAAAATGTGTAAAAACTTGCAAAATAAAAATTAAGTAAATTTAACTTTTAACAGATTTATTACACTTCTGAGATTCAAAAGGGTTTAGTCTGTTATCAACAAAAAAAGTTACCTAGTTTCACTAATGGCATTTTCACCACATTTCACTACACATTTATGAAAACTTATTTTAATTTTTTGGTTTTAATATTTATTATTTCATGAAATGGCCAGCTTTGCCATTTTTCATAATCACCTGAGCTCCACCTTCTTGCCCTTTCATTCTGAGAAAAAATAGCAGCAGTTACACATATAACAGAGAATTTGCATTGGCTTACCTCGGAGGATAGAACAGAGAACTTCAGAGCAAAGCATGAGAAACCAGCTAAAGAGAGGATTTTTTCCCCCTGGTAAAGCAGTAAATATACTTCATCTGACTACGTTTTATACAAATATGAATGCATGTATGTGTATAAAGCTAAAATGTGACCCTGGACCACAAAACCAGTCAAGTCGCTGGAGTATATTTGTAGCAATACACAAAAATACATTGTATGGGTCAAAATTATCGATTTCTTTTATTGCTAAAAATCATTAGGATATTAAGTTAAGATCATGATCTTTATATGAATGTATTTAGTACATTTCTTACCGTAAATATATCAACTTAATTTTTGTTTAGTAATATGCATTGCTAAGCACTTAATTTGGACAACTTTAAAGGCAATTTTCTCAGTATTTAGATTTTTTTGCAACCTCCTAACAATCCTAAACCTCCTTTTAATCCTAACAAACCATACATTAATGGAAAGCCTATTTATTCAGCTTTCAGATAATGTATAAATCTCAATTTCGAAAAATTAACACTTAAGACTGGTTTTGTGGACCAAGGTCACAAATGCTAATAATGAATCGATTTGTTATTAAGGGGATTTAAAATGGTTAGTAGGGCACTTATATAAGTGTCTTTGGAATCGAGAATCTGCTAAATGCCTTAAATGTAAATGATATAGACCAGTTTAAACATGAGCTGTTTCTTTTACAGTATATTCCATGTTTTCAATGTAATGGATTTATTATAGTTTATAACTATAATTCTAAACAATATAAAGCCCACGTTTAGTTTAATAAGTTGTTTGTTTTGTGTGTGTGAACAAAAAAATCTATTTTATTATCATATCATTAACATGTTTTGAATTACTATGATTTTGTGCAAGTCAATTTTCATATCCTGAAACGAGAATGTCGACTGCCATACCCATACATTCTTTTGTCATCCAGATGCAAGCACCAATGCAAACAACAGGAGCTGAGACTGTGACAAATGCTCCTGCGCCTGTTTATGTACAACAGGAAGCAGGAGTTTCACTTTTTCATGGACTTCGGGCATTTCTAAAAAGCCAACCAAAGGCCCTTGGGGTGAGAAATTTTTCATAGACCCAAATAATTGTTTTTTATCTGTACATGTCAGTGCGAGGTAAGAAAAGTACATGAATCAATTCTAAAGAAGGAGGGGTAAACACGTTAACAAAGCATACACAAATTTTATTGAAGACATGATTTTTGTCTTGGTGACAATGCAACAAAAGACCGATTCGGACGGTAATCGTTTCTCATATGGACGTCTGTAAAAATAAATTTATATATCACCTCAGTGATAAAACTCATTTTTATCACTGTTCAGAAGTATTGTTCTTTTAAATACTTTCCAGCATTTCAGAAATAAATATGTATTACACCGATGTACAACAGTTACCTTACGGTGTTCGGGAGTGCTCAAAAAGGGTTTATACACTGAATTTTGAATCAATTTCTTCTCGTAAACTCAGAGATATGGATTCGGACGGCAATTAAATTACCACACGACCTTGGTGTTTGTACAAAAAAACAGTAGGTAATTTGGCCAGAGATTTTTATGGGATGGTGAGAGAAAAACACTGACATCCTGGATTCGGACGGCATTTAAATCACCGACTAACCCCTGTAAATGGTGAAAATCACTTGCATCCCCCTGAGAAACAATTACCGTCCGAATAGGGAAAAGTGAAATTGTAAAATGTACAATGTTTTAGAAGCATACTATCAAAAAATTTGACACAATGGCCAAATTTTGCATTTCTGCAAATCAGTCTGTGAAATTATACATAAATTGTACACTTGTGTGTGTATGTATGTATATATATATATTTATTTATTTAATTATTCATTTTTATTCTACACTTAATACTATTTAATTTTATAAAAGACTCTTCTGTGCTATTCAGAATGTATATTTTTCTTGTCCTACACAGACTGTCCAGATAATGATTGGTCTGATGACTCTCCTGTTTGGCATTGTGTCTACAGTTTATGCAGAATCCATCTTTGTCTTTATCGGTGTTCCTTACTGGGGATCTATCATCGTAAGAAATTATACACTTTAGTGTTCTGTCTTGTATAATAGAACCTACAGTAGGTAGTCAACCAAAAATGCCTATTACCGCCATGTGTACCTCCACTGCAAGGACATGACAGTAAATACAACTGTTTGAGAAATCAACATCGGGTGGTGCAAAGAGACAGCTGTCAGCATTGCTCAGAACTGTACTACCCATTTATAAATTAAGATAAAATAATGAACTAAATTACTGGCAGCAATAATAATATCAATGATAATGTAGCATTCTAATATTTAATCATGACTAATTAGTTATAGTTTATTTGACTGTTACATAGGGCTGTCACGATATTAGGTTTTTCATATCACGGTTATTGTGGCCATAAGAATTCAAGATATCGATATATCAGTAGAAACTCTGGGGGGGGGATATCAGTCAAATTATTTTTTACTTTGTTTATTGAGTTTTTCTTTTTCACCCAACGAACATAAGGATACTGATAAACACAGGGCACAATACTCTGGCTTTCTCTGTCTTCTTTTGAGCTCCTATGAAATAACAAGAGGGAAAATACGGTCAAGTTCAACAGTATGATGAATAAATATGAATGGTAACACTTTACAATAAGATGTCATTTGTTAATATTAATGTATTACCTAACAATACATTTATTACACAATTTATTGCATTTATTTATATTTATTTATTTAAGAGTTGTTCATGTTAGTTCACATTGCATTAATGTTTACAAACACAACTTGTGATTTTAATAATGGATTAGTAAATGCTGAAATTAACAATAACTAAGATTAGTAAATGCTGTAGAAGTATTGTTCATTCTTCATGTTAAATAATTAACCTTATTGTAAAGTGTTGCTGTATTAACATCTAAACTGATACTTTCACCTGTTAACTTGTGTATAAGTATTTTAATCTCTTTAACCTGTAGTTGCACCGGCGCTGAAGTCATGCAGTAAGAGCGCTGCTGATTTAGTTTTAATGTGCATCTAGAACGACTGCAGATGAGGCATTAAGTGCATGGCACTGCGACCAGCTGAACATTTTACAGAGTTTAATGTAGCAATGTGGTCGCTCCGTTTTAATCATGTAACTGTTAAGAGATTTGAACAAAGAAATAAAGTGTTACTATGCACTGGCCATATTGATTGTAAATACAAAAATAAGACAAGTAAAGAAAACGATTTAAGTAAAAATTACAATAATCACCCTTTACTTAAATATATGAACACAGAAAACCTCTGTTAATGTAAAATTTACTATTCTATAACAAAATAATGGCAACTTACTATAATGAACACCGCTCTTTCTCGGAGAGTAGCTGCGAGCGCTGCTGCTCTTGTTTGACGGGTGTCAGGGTTAAAGCGCAATACTGCCACCTGGATGTCAACCAGGTACTGGCGCTGGTGTATTTACATGTTGTCATAAGAGTCCTGATCATTTTAAATATTGCGGTTATCGCCAAAACCGGTATATCGTCATACACTAAATTAACACAATATCGATAATCGTTTCTTTGAATATCACGGTTATCATCAGTACCGGTATATCGCGACACCATATTACTGGCCGTGTTCTGAGGTCCTGCGCTGATCAGCTTGCTGGTTTGTTTACATCCATCTTCAATGAGTCTCTTGCTACCTCTGTGGTTCCCACCTCCTTTAAAAAATCTATCATCATCCCTGTGCCTAAGAACAGTAAACCCTCTTGCCTGAATGACTATCATCCAGTTGCCCTCACATCAATAGTCATGAAGGTTTTTGAGAGACTTTTAAAGAACCACATTTGCTCCTCCATCCCAGCTACTTTGGACCCTCTTCAGTTTGCCTACCGCCCAAATAGGTCTACTGACGATGCCATCTCTCAGGTCCTGCACTCTTCCCTCACACACATTGACCGCAAAAATGGGAACTATACAAGGCTGCTATTCATCGAATATAGCTCAGCTTTCAATACAATAGTCCCCATCAAGCTAGCTGTTAAACTCACAGACCTCGGCCTAAACTCTTCACTCTGTGACTGGATTCAAGACATCCTCACCGGCAGACCTCAAGTGGTGAAAATGGGCCAGTTCACCTCCAACTCCATCACCCTGAATGTAGGAGCCCCACAGGGCTGTGTCCTGAGTCCCCTGCTCTACTCTCTCTACACACACACGACTGTGTGTCCTCTCACAGCTCCACTTCTATCATTAAATTTGCTGATGATACTGTGGTCCTGGGCCTCATTTCCAACAATGATGAGACCGCATACTTGGATAAGGTAGAGAGACTCACATCATGGTGCCAGGACAACTGTCTCTCTCTGAACATGAGCAAAACTAAAGAGCTGATCGTGAACTTCAGGAAGAGACAGCAGCGGCCCTACACTCTTCTCATGATCAGTGGGACCCCTGTGGAGAGGGTGAGCAGCTTCAAGTACCTCGGTGTAAACATCTCTGAGGACCTGACTGGGACTATACACATTCAAACACAGGTTAAGAAAGCCAGGCAAAGACTGTACCATCTGCGACAGCTGAGGAAATTCAGGGTCTCACCAGCTATCCTGAAAACTTTCTATTCAGGGGCCATAGAAAGTGTACTGACTCAGTGCATCTCAGTGTGGTATGGTAACAGCTCGAATCAGGACTGCAAAGCTCTGCAGAGAGTTGCACGCTTAGCTGAGCGCATCTCAGGGTCTGCTCTCCCCTCTCTGCAGGACATCTACCTCAAACGCTGCAAAAGCAGAGCTGCTAAAATCATCAAAGACTCAAATCACCCTGGTCTCTTCATTTTACTGCCATCTGGCAAGCACTTCCGTAGCATGATGGCAAAAACTGAGAGACTTAGGAGGAGCTTCTTCCCCCAGGCCATCAGGCTCCTTAACACAAACTCATAACATCAACATGACTCCATTTAATAAACTGTAAGATATTCACTATTCTTATCATACATATTGTTGATGTGTAAATACTCTGTACAACCTGTTTGCACATCCATGCTTGTATTACTATTTATTAAGTCCACAGTATTCTGCCCTGCACAATTATTATATAGCACTTTTGATTTTTGTACCTGTATTTGTTTATTCTCCTGTGTTGTGTTACATATTTTGCACTGTCCACTGAGTGGACCTGACCTGACTTACATTTCACTACTGATTATATTCTGTATAATTGAGTATGTGACGGTAGTGCTTGAAGTGTGCTTACTTTTTATTGTATTGGTGTGCAATTATACCATAAAATAAATATCAAATGTGGATTATAATGGGAACATTGAGTGCCTTTTCTAACACATTGATTTATTTAAAAACTAAAAGGTGACCAATTTACTAAATCAATGGAACTAAAACTCATGGCTGAATTAATGAAGTCCACATGTTTCAACCACAGCAAAAGATTAATAAAATATACTAGTGAGTCAATTTTTTTTCGCACGTCACACATGGGGCTCCATAAATGGGCCGAGGCTACACATTTTCAGTGTAGGTCTACATAAAATCTGAGGACAGTTAAGGGGATTGTTCACCCAAAAAGAAAATTCGGTCATTAATTACACACCCTCATGTCGTTCCAAACCTGTAAAACCTTCGTTCATCTTTGGAACACAAATTAAGATATTTTTTATGCATTCCGAGAGCTATCTGACCCTCCCATAGACAGCAGGTGTCCTTACACGATCAACGCTCATAAACATACTTACAGGGTTCCCACGGGTCCTTTAAAAGTCTTAAATTTAATTGTGTCAAATTTAAGGTCATAAAAAGTCATAAATTGTACAAGAAAGTCTAATGATTTCAAGAGGTTTTAAATTTGGGTACAGACCAGAATCGCGATACAGTTTAATGTGACGATTAAAATTCAAAAGGGTATAAATAAATATGAGCGCTGCACGTTTCAAAGTCCGGTGCTGCACTGCTTTGTGCTCTGCTGTTACCGGAGAAACAGTTCGAAAGCGCCTCCTGCTGGCAAATAATTAATGTGCATGTTCAATAAGGCTGTTGTTGTGAGTAGGGTATTCCTGCAATACCGGAGGCTGTAGTTTCAGAACTGGATTTATAGGAGCCTCTAGTTTTTTTTTTTTTTTTTTTTTATGTATATGTATTATGTCAGGTCTTCTAGCCAGTTCTATCAAACCTTTACAATTAATCCAGAACGGGGAAGCTAGATACATTTTTAATGAGCCAAAAAGAATGAAGAACGACACGCCTCTCTTTATCAATTTGCACTGGCTACCAATAGCTGCTCGCATAAAATTCAAGACATTAAACCCCTTTACCTAAATTCAGTACTTCAGACTTATGTGACCCTAGAAGCTTACGTTCTGCAAGTGAATGTTGCTTTATTGTGGCATCCCAAATAGGCACAAAATCACTTTCACTGACTTTTTAACTGTTCCCTCCTGGTGGAATGACCTGCCCAACTCAATCTGAGCAGCGGAGTCCTTAGCCATCTTCAAGAAACGGCTCAAAAAACACATATCTTCCATCTTTATTTGACCCTTTAACTCTAGCACTCTCTATTCTAATTTTATTATTTTTTTAAAACCTGTCCCTTTTAGACTTGCACTCTATTCATTTAATTCTTCTTTTCTAAAAAAAACTAACAGTAGCTTTTCTAATCTTTTTGTATTATATCAGTTTTCTTTAGAATAATTAATTATACAATTGACAAAATAAAAAAGGTCTAACAATAGCTTGCTCTATTATATCTGTATTCTTTTTATTATAGAATAAAACTAAATCCCTTGCTACGTGTACTGCGTTAGGCTAAATGAGACTTGTTACAGCACTTGCATATCATTGCTCTTTTGTTGATTTTGATTGCTTCCATTTTCCTCATTTGTAAGTGGCTTTGGATGAAAATCATTTGCTAAATGACTAACTATTAGTGGCTCATACTATTTTATAGCACTTGCTATTCAATTCTGTATATTATTATTTTTAACGAATTATGTAGTTGTTTAATTGTATACACTTAATTATTGTCTTAACCAACTCCTAACCCTAAACTTACCCATTGGTAACCCTCTTGAAATATTTAACATACTTTATTTCAATGTGTTCTATATATTCTGGTTTTAAATTCAGTTTTCTTGGAAAGAAGACTTGTGTCTGTGCGAGACTTCAATTCATTAGCCGCAGCGTTTTACGTGACCCAAAACGGTAATACAAAAATACAAATACTAGTTTACAATGAACTGTTTTGCACAGCTAAAAAGGCTAAATGGAGATTGCTGACTCTCCCTCAAACAGTTCAGCTCGCTTTAACATTAAAAATAAGATGGAAAGATAACAAATTAATAATTTCCATGGATCTAGTCTTTGCATCTGTTTGTTTTATGTTTGAATCAGGTCTCTCTGTTGGAAAAGATAGCGCGGTCCCAAAAAAAAGGCTCCCATGTAGGGTGGCTATGCGTCCAGATTTTGGCTGGACAGTCCGGATTTTAAGCCCCCTGTCCGGCGCAACCTCAAGCTGGACAATCACTTGTCCTCCTTTTTTGGAGTTGTGCTGAATCGGCCTAAAAAACCCCGCTCTAGAATCTTTATAGGGACGCAGCAGCATAGCGTCTAATGTTGTAAGATATCTGGTCAAACAAATGATTGGCTGAAAGCGGTGTCAAATAAATATCTGATATATCATTGGTTAAAAATGTAAACAAGCCTCCACGTGCTGGCTTCGACATATCATAACATTAACATGCCGAAACGTCAGACCTCATTTAATCCGGAATGGACAAAATTCAAGAGCACGCATTTATATCAAAAAGCAGTAGAGACACTTTTCATGGATTTTGCACACTGTGCCGCTGTGAAGTGTATTTATGTATTTCTATTATTTCCAGAAGTCTGGAAATGTTATGTTTTCTGGCACTGTGAAAGATTATTTGTTTATTTATGTATTTCTTTTATTTCCAGAAGTCCAGAAATGTTATATTTTCAGGCACTAGTGGTCAGTTTTTGAAACAGACATCACAATTCTTGAATAAATACAAATACTGTGAACAAACACTTTCTTGCCTCTTCTGTTAAACATAGGTCTACATCAATATATATTGTAGATCATATTGTCTGGCAATGAATAGAGTAGGCTATTTCAGAATCATTGTATCATGATACCATCGATATGACAGACACAATTGTATTGTAGTTGCGAGTACACCAGAGTCCTATCCAATTATTCTTGCCTCACTAAATGCCGCAGTGTCCTCCTTTTTTGGTGTTATGGAAATGGCCACCCTAGTCCCATTTAGTCCTAGAACTGCAGCCTCCGGTATTGCAGGAACATTGCGTTGTTTTTTGTTCAGACCAATGCTAAAATCGACTCATGTTTTTACCCTGCAAACTCGCAGAGCTGTAAATGTGAATTGGTGGATCGATAAGAAGATAATTCATAAAAATCTAAACAGTAAAATGTGTATGTTATTTAATTAATATAATAATTTATTGATAATAATTGTTTAAATTAATACTTCTGACTTATCCATTTTCTTAAAAATTGTTTAACCGCTGAAATGTGAGTGTATCATTTTATGAAACTTATTAAAAATCTGAACTGTAAATCATGCTTTTTAGTTTAATATTTTACCATAGACATTGCCCTACCTGCTCATATGTTATTCATTTTATTTGTGCAGATCTTAAAAAGTCTTAAATCTGAGCTTAAAAATCCTGCAGCAACCCTGAGTAAGGGTTTTACATCGTTAAAATAGTCAATGTGACATCAGTAGTTCAACCACAATTTTACGAAGCTACAAAAATACTTTGTGCGCAAATAAAACAAAAATAACGACTTTATTCAACAATTGGTCTCCTCCGTTTCACCCTATTGCACCATATCACATACATAAATGCGGATACATTGTTTACATACAACATTAATACAATACAAATTAAGCTCATATGAGCTTTATTTGTCACATACACAATTATACAGAGTATAATGAGGAGTGAAATGTGTTCTCTGCATTTAACTCATCCAAGTGGAGCAGTGGGCAGCCGACATTGCGGTGCCCGGCGAGCAGTTGGGGGTTCGGTGCCTTGCTCAAGGTCTCACCTCAGTCGTGGACACTTCCTGCCAGAGCCAGGATTCGAACCCACAACCTTGGGTTACCTCAGGTTTCAAGTCCAATGCTTTATCCATTAGGCCACGACTGCCCCCATTAACAGCATATCCCCATGCATACGTTGCATATGTTGTTTATGTATGTGATACCCTCCAAAAATGGCGCTATAGGGTGACACGGAGGAGACCAATTGTTGAATAAAGTCGTTATTTTTGTTTTCTTTGCATACAAAAATTATTCTCGTATTTTCGTAAAATTATGTTTGAACCGCTGATTTCACATGGATTATTTTACCGATCTCCTTGCTACGTTTTGGAGCCTTGATCATGTACGGATCCTTGCGGTCTATAAGAGAGTCAGAGAACTTTCAAAATGCAGCAAAAATATCTTAATTTGTGTTCCGAAGATAAACTAAGGTCTTACAGGTTTGGAACAATATGTGGGCGAGTAACTAATGACAGAATTTTCAGTATTGGCTGAACCATCCCTTTAAACTTATTAAAGTTTGCTTGTGACACAGTTCAGTGATTGTGTTCCCTGTGTGATTTGATGTATAAATGGGGATTACAAAATCTGTTCTATAGCCAATGTCACTTCTGTTATTCGTACAGTTTTGGTATGCATGTGGTCAGGGGAACACAACACAAACTAACAGTTTCATCATGTAATGATATCCATGTCATTGCATCACATATGCATGTGTAGCAACGTGGTGTCGCGCAACAGAAACTGTAACACTGAAGAGACGACTATGCCACCCTAGAAAATACTACACACCCTCAGGTGCTACTCAAGGAAACACAGGTTCGATTCTACTAAATGAGCAAGAGACGTGACTTGCACAAAAATCATTAATTTGGGGGAGTAGCGGTTTAGCAACGTGATGGGCACACAGTCAGCTGCATACACAGGACAGTAAAACAGTAGGATCTGACAGTATATGAAGACAGCCTTAGATGAAACCAGTGTAAGAAACAGCCATAGATACAGTGTTATGAAACAACAGCTAGCGCTCTCAGGCCGCACCTACAATACAAATATAAAAACACGAATAGAAATCCACTTTAAACTAGAAAAGACACTCAAAGCCAGTGTGCGTGTCTTCCCATTTGAAATATACACATACATTAAAATGGAAACAGATTCTAATGAATCAACAAACCATAATAAAACAAATCCTGTCACACATGCATTTCTCTGAATGACAACCATTGATTCACAAAGTTTACTTCCAAACACAGAGATAAAGTGTAGTAAAATGTGTCAGATTATAAATGTAACCATGGTTCCCTGAGAGGTGGAATGGAATTGGTGGAACGCAATCAAGCAATAGTCATAAATGCAATAATCTTAGGATACACATTGCGGTAAAAAAAAACTGATTCTGGTTGTGTACCATCTGTAAATATTCCAACAAAAGCCTCAATATTTTAATATTTGTCCTTCTCTCTCCTCTCAGTATATTATTGTAGGCTCACTCTGCATTGCTGTAGAAAACAAAGTTAATTCACCCTCCAGTTTCTGTTTGGTATGTATGCAACACTTGTTATTTTTAAGGGTCCAAGCGCCTGAAGTGCTGGAACACTATTGTGTCTACTGACTTTCTGTAATGCTTTCTGTGGTTTCATTTCTGAAAAAGACGTGCACCAAATTGCATCAAAATTTGACCTATTTAACTACAACTGAATTACCTTAACACCGTAACTGTAGGATTGGTAAAAAAATCAAGCGTAGCGTTAGTTCTGGCAGGACAGGTTACTTAAGCTCGCATAAGCTGACTCTCAGCTGATCCTTGTCTACCTATCAGGATGCGACATCTCTCACAGCACTCATATATAAGGTCCATCAGTATTATCACCAGCTTTGACGTTGCTCAATAGCTAATTACCCTCCTCATCCAGTCAGGATTGGTTTCTCCTTTGAATCAGACTAATTTCTATATGTTTTCATTAAATTATCGAACTTTAATGATATCTGCAATACATTTATGTTGTCCTGTTCTGTTTACCCTGGGGGGTTATTGCTGCTCTCCCTGCTATTATCCATGCTAGTCTGCATGGCAGGGAGTTCTTGCCCAGAACAGAACCATACCGCCAATCCAAACTGTATGCTAATTGCCAGTCATCTTTGACGATAGTGGTACTGACAGAAATAATCTTATTTGGTGGATGTCATAATATAGCTTTCAATATAACTCAGCTACAAGACAAAACTATCAAATTTCAGCAATTAATAACATAAAATCTGAATGACCTACCTTTATGAAAATTGGCATACTTGTACATATTGTAAAAACAAGTATGTGTACCAAATTTAATGAATGAATGAACGAGTAGATAAATGTATATCCTTGTTTAATCTAATAATATATTTATTAATGTGATGACATGTTTGTAGTTTTGGTTCTACAAAACATTGTACATTTGCAGTTTAAGGAAAACTACAAATACAAGCACACACACACAAATATATTGTTTAAGAAGGTTAGTCTCAGGGTTATGATCTGTTTATATTGTAAGGGTGTACTTATACTACACCCTTTAAGTATTAACTCTTTTGGTGAAGAAAAAAGTAACAAAAAAAAACATTTGAGTGTGTAGAAGAGTAGACAAGCTTTGGGACATACTATCATGTCATACAACTGCGTCTTTAAAGGACGCTCTGTTGTATTTTTACACGCACCTTGTCACTGTAAACTAGCCTGTCAATCATCTTGTCACGGTTAACATCCTCCACATTTAATTTAACTTCCTTCCGTATTGGACAGAAAATAATTAGCAGTATTGATCTGCCTGCCGTGGGTCTTTATGTGGAAAACTCTGCTTATATTTTCTGCATAATGATGCATTTAAAAGTGAATGGCCAAACAGATGTTTATGAAAGTTTACATTGTTGTTGCAGATGAAATATAACCCAGATAACGTTAATACCAGGTTACATAATGATTAATAGTATCAAAAAACTTTTATCTAAACCCCTCTACTTCACATTTGGTTGCTCACGAATACGCCAAGGTTTTAGTTTTATATATATATATATATATATATATATATATATATGCTGAACCAAATTCTGAACTGAATCCTTCACCAAAGCGCAATGGATTGGGGGCAATATTTGCCCTTAGAGTGTGCACGGATCTACCTGAAATAGTAGACCATCCAGGGACTTTTGGCATACTCTTTTCAACATACTATGCTTTGGGACACACTTATTCTAACCTCACATACTATTTTTTTTTCCCACAATATTTTTTATTTTATTTTGATTTTTTAAACACTTTGAAACACAACCTTTTACAATCGTATACATTTTTCCAAATTCCATACAACCATAAGATTGCTGCATTTTCTCTACAAAGATAAATGAACATAAAAATCAAAAACAAAAGGAAAAACACAACAACACTGAACGAGTATGCTCCTCCCGTTTTAGCCCATGGTAATCTATTCAAAATTAACTTTTTTAATCATACTGAATACATAATGAAACAAATATTTGTTGAAGAATTTATCAATCTATAAGGTCGGAACTGCATTGTCCACAAAGACTAGTCATCCACTTCTTCATCTGTCAAATCCAAATCTTTAATATAGTTAATGAAAGGACTCCATATGTTTTCAAATACATACTGTTTAGCCTTTAATATGTAAGTTATCTTTTCTAATGGAAGGCTTGACAACATCTGTCTTATCCATTGAGTAGTACTTGGTCTGTGCGTCTTTGTCCACAACAGAGCTATACATTTTTTGGCATAAAGCAAGCTGAGGTCTATAAATGCTTTTTCACTTCTACTATAATTTTGTTTTTCTGGGTATAAGCCCAACAGAAAAAGCTTAGGGTCCAGTAAAATTTGTTTTGAAATTATCTTTTCAATTATGATTCTTACATCTTCCCAAAATAATTTAATCTTTCTGCATTGCCAAATACAGTGAAACAAAGTTCCTCTAGCTTCCATACATTTTGTGCATATGTCAGGTATGTTTTTATTATATCTATTTAATTTCACCGGTGTTACATATGTCCGCATTATCCATTTATACTGTATAAGTTTAAGGCGTGTATTTATTGACATAGTGTGAACACTAGTACAAGCTTCTTTCCAATCCTCATCTGAAACTTCAAATTGCAAGTCTTCCTTCCATGCATTCAACTTATACTGTGAATTCTCAGATGAGTAAGTTGTCAGCAACTCGTAAAATTCAGATATGATACCCTTTCTCAGATTATCCTTAATCATCATTTTTTCTAAAGATGAATGTGGAGGTCTATTAAGATTATTATCTTGATTTGCTTTAACAAAGCTTCTCAGCTGGAGGTATTTGAAAAAATGTTTCCTATTAAGGCTGAATTTAAGCCTCAACTCCTCAAAAGACATCATAATATCAGAGTTTGTCAAATAAAGATCTTGAATCATTTTAAGTCCCTTCGATTCCCACAATTTGAACGTTGCATCCGCTCTTCCTGGTACAAAGAACTGATTCCCCCATATTGGGCTATATTGAGATAATGAATGCGAATCTTTCAAGTAATTTTGTACATCATACCAAATCTTTAACATATGTCTTACAATTGGGTTTTTAGTTTGTTTCCGTAGTTTTTTTGCTGTGTCCGAATATATGTATGAGGGAAGAGGTAGAGTGAGATTGTGAGATTCCATTTCTGTCCAATGTGGAGACACACTTGATGAAAAATAGAACATAATAGACCTCAGCTGTGCAGCCCAGTAGTACCACAATAAGTTTGGACATTTTAAACCTCCTCTGTCAAATGGTAAATACAACAAAGACAAGCGAAGTCTTGCTCTCCTATTGTTCCATATAAATCTTACAAACATGGTTTTGATTTTTGAGAACAAATCTGAAGGTGGCGGTAATGGAATATTTTGAAATCAATAAAGTAGTTTGGGTAGTATGTTCATTTTTAAAATATTAATTCTCCCAATTATAGATACTGGTAGTGACATCCATCTATCAATTGACTCATTAATTTCTATCATTAAAGGTTCATAGTTAGCATCAACAATGTTTTCCAGTCTTGGCAAAATCTGTACTCCCAAGTATTTAAACTGCTCAACAACATTAAATTGAATTACCTCTAATATTGGATTCCTTCTTTCATTTGAATTTAGCAGTAATATAGAAGATTTTGTGTTATTTACCCTATATCCCGAAATATCACCAAATGTTTTAATTAGCTGTAACACTGCTGGAATTGATTTACTTAAGTTTGACATGAATAGAATAACATCATCAGCATACAAGGATATTCTGTGTTCTGTCGGTCCTATTGTTATTCCACAGAAATGTTGATGTGAACGTACTCCAATTGCGAGAGGTTCAATTGCTAGTGTGAACAACAAAGGAGATAGTGGGCAACCTTGTCGACATTCTTTACTAATTTGTATTGGTTTTGAAATATTTCTATTTGTCAAGATTTCTGCAGTTGAGTTTTTGTATATTACTTTAACCCATTTTATGAAGTTATCTCCAATTCCAAATCTTTCTAAAACACTGAAAAGATAAGGCCATTCAACCCTATCAAAGGCCTTTTCGGCATCTAATGATAAGAGTGCTGTATCTGACATTTCTTTGTTAGTATGAATAATGTTCAATACCCTTCTTACATTATGGAAACCCTGCCTTCCCATTATAAATCCATTTTGATCTTTATTAATAATGTTTGGCAATAATTTTTGTAACAGTTTTGCTAAGAGTTTACACATTATCTTAAGATCAGAATTTAACAAACTTATGGGTCTCATGTTTTCACACTTGTTGGAGGGTTTACCTGGTTTTGGCAGTAAAATAATTAGAGCACTATTCATAGAAGGAGGGAAACTGCCTTTCTGAAATGCCTCCAGAAACATTTCCACTAGTGGAGTTAGCAGTTTATGTTTACATTTTGTATACAGATCTATTGGGAGACCATCTGGTCCTGCCCTTTTTCCTGTCTTCAAGCTATCGATAGCATTCCCTATTTCTTCTTTGTTAATTTCCATCTCCAGATCTTCTTTATTTTCATCTGGGAGATGAGGTATAGGCAGTTCATCTAAAAACCTATTTAGATTTTGCAAATTAATCTCATTTTTTGTATCATATAATTCTTTATAGTAGCCTCTAAAGGCGTCATTAATTTCTATAGGATCCACTGCAACCTTTTTATTGGTTATAACAGTTGTGATTGGCGTTTTGACCTCCAATTGTTTGATCTGCCATGCTAGTAATTTACCCGATTTATCTCCTTGTTCAAAGAATGATTGCTTTAGTCTCATAAGACTGGAGGCGGCTCTGAAAGCAGACTGCTTATCATATTCAGCTCTCAAAATCAGTAACTCGCTTTGCATTTGTGGATCACTTTTCTCATAAACTTTTTCCTGAAGAGTCTTTATTTTATGTTCCAATTGTATTCTCTCCTCGCATACTTTTTTGACTTTGAGCCTGTGTAACTAATAATATGTCCTCTGAGGAAAGCTTTAAATGCTTCCCACTTTGTACATGCAGAAGTTTGTGTAGTATTAATTAAAAAAAAACTCTTCTATCTGTTTTTCTATATATTTCACAAATTCTTCATCTTGTAACCATTTATGCTGAAAATGCCATCTAGACAGATCTTTTGTTAATTTTCTATCCACATATTCTATACAACATGGGGCGTGATCTGAGATCACGATATTATCATAGAAACTGTTATGAATTTTGGACTGTAATTCTGAAGAAATTAAATAATAATCAATTTGAGAATATGTCTTAAATATATTTGAGTAGCAAGAATAGGCTTTAGCATGTGGTTTCAATTCTCTCCAAATATCCAACAGACTAAATTTGTTGATTAAATGAAGAATAACCGCTCTATACTTATTATGTGACTGATCCACTCCTGTGGATCTATCCATACAGGGATTCAGTGTACAATTGAAATCCCCTGCTATTACGAATAATCCTGCTAATGTTGACAGAGTAAGGAACAGATCTACAAAATACTTAGGATCATCTGTATTGGGGCCATACAAGTTTACCAAATTTAAATCTTCTGATAATAGAGAACCTTGAATTATTAAATATCTCCCAAGCTTATCTTTGAGTACTTGTTTCACTTGAAATGGGACTGTACCATGAATGAGGGTCATAACTCCTCTGGCCTGGGATGGAACGATGTTGAGAATACACTACCCTGCCATCTCCTCCTTATCTTTATAACATCCTTTTCTAATAGGTGTGTTTCTTGTAAAAACACAATTTTGGAATCCATTTCCTTTAATTTATTCATGACTTGTTTAACTTTTTTAAGTTGTTGTAGACCTCTGCAGTTCCAAGAAACAAAATTAAGAGATACTCCTTGAGACACCTCTAATAAATGCTAAAAACAGATTACCTTGCAATATGAAAAAAAATACAGGGAAACATGGCAAAAATGGATGCTTGAACCCACATCCAACACACTGAACATGAACTATACTTTTCCCACTTCCGTGAGATCCCCCCTATAAACATCCTGACTCCCAGTATCGCTAAGACCGTTCCACACCTAGTGAGGATCAGTCAAACCACCCTTTGTTATCCTTTTAACTGAACACTCGCTGCCGCTCTATCTTATGACAACAAACACTCGTCTGCAAGACTGCAACTTATGCAGCACGTTTACTTTAAATATATTCCACAAATTTCTTCTCCTTTTTAACTATAACATTCAACATGTCTAGTACAGCTTAATCTTAAAGTGTATATTTGACTATTTTTTCTTGTACCAGAGAATGGCTTCTGAACGTTAATGCACTTTTAAAGTGTCATCTTATTCAAATGTTCTACCGTTTATTTGAATTCTCGCCAGTGTCCTCCTGGATTTTCTTGATGAACTCACGTGCTTCGTTTGGTGTTTTAAAAGTACGGGTCTGTTCTTTGTAAGTTACCAACAATCTGGCAGGATGAATCACTCCGTTTCGGATCCCCAAGTCGCGAAGTTCCTGGCGGATTGGGTCAAATTGTTTCCTCAATTGGTGTATTCCAGTGGCCAAGTCAACATAAAACCGTATTTGCTGGTCCTTGTACCGAATGTCTTTTTTAGCCCGTGCAGCTGCGATGACTGCCTGTTTATCCTTGTAGTTTAGAAACCGCATTATCAGCGTTCTCGGCGGTGCATTGGAGTCCTTCATTGGTCCGATTCTGTGTGCTCTCTCAATAATACCTGAGGACTGCAGCATCACAGCATTCAGCACCTCTGGAATCCACTTCTCCAAAAAAGAGCATGGATCCTGTCCCTCGGCACCCTCCGGTAGGCCTACCAGTCTTAAATTGTTTAAGCGGGATCTGGTTTCCAAGTCCACGAGTTTATCCTCCAGAGTCTTGTTTTTTGACTCCAACTTGTTTACTTTAGCTTGCAAGTGGGCTACGTCGTCCTCCGCGTTTGATATCCGCAATTCCGCCTGCGACATTCGTTCACTGCAGTCGTTCATCTCCTTCCTCATACTTTCTATGGCCGCCATGATTCCATCAAATCTAGATGAAAACTCAGTTTTAATTGAATTTATAGCAGCCAGTATTGCATCCGCATTCACTCCTTCAAGTGTCCCCTCCCTGCCGGACACGTCCTCCGCCACATCTTCGTTACCTTTCTGTGTCTCACCGCAAACGCGATAATCAGTTAACTTCGGCTGCTTTGTTGATTTGCTACTTTCTTTACTTAATTTGCCAGACTTCGACATTGTAGTATTCACACCAACACTATGCTACGACTTTTTGTTGCAAATGCGAGTTTTTTAGTAGAAAATTATAGTAGTCAAGACAGAGCGGCGCGAGGCACGTCTTCTCAGGTGGCCGCCATAACCGGACACCTCACATACCGTTTAAGATGGATAGTATGAATATATGGCTAGTAGGCTATGCCTGCTTTCAGTGTTCTGTTCCTGTTTTTCCTGTGTTCCCGGTTACCTAAGTTAGTAGAGGTGGCACAGTACACAGATGTCACGGTTCGGTACGTACCTCGGTTAGGGTTAGGTAATCCTAACCCTAACTGAATTAACGTAATTTACAAAGCCTATAATTTACATATTAAATAATAGTTTAGCATTCAGATAAGTTACATCGCAAACAAGGGAATATTATGGAATATTTGGATTTGTGCCGAATGAGAGAGGGTAGGATACACGAGCTCAAAGCTCCATTTCGCAAACAGTTGAGTGCACAAGCCTTTAAAGTATACTCCTGTGTCAGTCCATGTAAGAGACGTGTTCAGAATCAGCACATGGTCACTGTCTAGGGGGCTTTGTTTCAGCATTCGCTGTTCTTCTGCTGGTGGTTATCAAACAGCGTTGCATTACTGCGGGCGCCCCCTTTTGGATTGGGGGTTGAATTGCACAAATTCGTCGTAAGGCCTCATACACCGAACCGAGAGGTCCATACCGTGACGGTTCAGGACGAATACATGTACTGTGCCACCCCTACTAGTTAGTCTCCTCGATTGTTAATTAGTTCCACACAGAGTTTCAATTCTGGTAATCATACCCTGTGTATTTAAACCCTTAGTTTCCTCAGTTCTTTTACAATCACCTACACATGACATTATGAGGCCAGACATATTATACAATGAATACAAATAAAAGGGCTCTTATAAATACATCTGAACATATAAAATTTTGAGCTTCAATTGAAAATTCCACACTCATTTGAAATTGACCTACAACATTCAGTTAATCGGTGTAAATGTTTAACGTAAGTTCACCTACAAATCATACCTTATGATCACATGTCTTAAGACAGTAAAAATGTGTACTGAAGTGTACAGAGATTTCTTTGACATCAGCATATTTGCTGTAACTCTAAAATTTTAAGTGTAAAATTAATTGGATTTTGCTGTAAAAAACACATGATTAAAAAAATGCATTGCAGTTGTATCACTAAATAATCCACTTAAGGCATTGGTGCTTGGACCCTGATGAATATTTTATGTATGTATGTCAAGTAGTAAAAAAATTTATCACACTCCATATACTTTCACAGCATGTAAAATAATTTGATGCTGGTTTTCTGCCGATAGGTGAATGGTTCCCTTGGAGTGAACATTTTCAGTGCTATAACTGCAGGCATTGCTGTTATTTTAGTTTCACTGGATTTGGCTCTAGGACCATTCAACACTTACCCGTACACCTACTGCAACAATTATGAATGTTACGTTATGAGAAAGTATAAGGTATGTCATAAGCTTTTATATTCATAGTTATATTTACAGTAAGATCACTGTGTGGTCAGTACACTTATCAAAAGCTTTATCTGCACTCATCTTTCCAGTCTTTTGCCTAACATTTCAGAAGCAGTTTATACATATCTTACTATTATTTATAATTTACAGTGCATGAAAATATTGACATTATACATTAATTGTACTCATCCAGTTTGATCAATAAATATATTACCACATCAACCTTAAGAATAATAGATTATTGACTGCTGAGAAGCCAGTGTAGCTGGTTGATTACTAATTATCAATTATTTTGTTACTATTATTATTATCTGTGCTAATATTGATTTTTCTCTCAGACTCTCTTTAAGGGAATCAGTGGTGTATTGCTGGTATTCACCCTCCTTCAGTTTATCATCTCCATCTGTCTGTCAGTATTTGCTTGTAAAGTCTACTGTTGCTTTTTTTCTGCTCAGGTGAGTGATGCATCAAGTCAGGGGTTCACAAGCTTTTTTGTCAGCTGAACCCCTCAGATATGTATATACATGGATATATCTACACACTTCGGTTCACATTTTACAAGAACCAACAAACACTACAAGTTACAATACAAACAAATTTTTTAAATTCTTCACTCTTAAAATGTTCAAACCCTCTAGCTTTTGATTCTGTCCACAAAATGTTGGAAATTATGTGAATTTATGAACTGTGAAATTATTTTCATAAATCTGGATGAAAGCATGTTTCCACACCGGGACATTTCAGAAGGATTTCTGTCTTATTTCAATTCAATTTGAAGTACAATGAGGTCTATACACCTGTAATACTGGAACTGTCTGCCATTCTTACTGCATTCATACCATCTGACAGCAAGAAGGCATAAAACATTATAATTATGTGTATTTTCCCAAAGGTGCAGTTTGTTCCACAAGTTTTAACTCCACAGCCCCCTGATTTAAGGCCCACTAATTTCCATGATCTTAACAGCTCAGAGGTAAGATAAGATTGAAAATAATGCATTATCTGGCTTTAGTGTTCAGTGTATATGTACTGGAAATGTGTAAAGCACTCAGTATGGGTGCAATAATTGTTTAATAACCAATCAATAAGTAAGGAAGCTGAAAGTATTCTTTTTTTTGTCTTGCAGATACCTGTGGTCAGCAGCTCTTCCATGAACCAACTTAACGAAGAACCTCAATACAGTAATTGTGAATGAATATTAATTATTTAAAAAAGAAAAGTGGGCAAAGTTTGGTCCTGCAGTGTGTGATGGGACTTTGATAGGACACATGGGTTTCCCAACGATTTCCTGTCTATTATCTATAATGTCCTTTCATCACTTTATCAGATAATAATTGGATTTTTAAAAATGAAAAATAATATATTCAAGACTTGATAAGTTACTTCATGATTTTCTTTAGTTTCAAGAAAGTTGCGTAAACATCAGTGAAACTGGATAGATTGTTTTAAACAACTGTAATTGCTTCATACCATATAATCTGTAAGAATAAAATATACAGAAGGAAACATTTGCTAATTCATGTCTTAAAACAGAAAACATGGTGTTTCTTTAACAAGAGCAATGGAACTGTGACATTTACTCCTCAAAATATGTTTGTAATAAAGTGAACACCCTCAGCTTGTTTGGAGATGCAGTGAGAGTCTGTAAAAGATGTACAATTCTGTCTCGGCCCACAGCTGCACTCAGGTACAAAGTTAAATTTTATTTACAGTGTCAGGAACCCAGAAATGTATATGAAGAGTTCAGATGCCAAAGCCTCTAAGTGCCTTACTTAGTGCCTAGGTTAAAATTAGTGAAATAATGTAGGGAAATAAGCCATTCACTCAGAATTCGGACAGCATTACTAAATGGCAGACACCCAATATAATGAATGCGCGCGCATGCTGAATGTAAATAACTTTTACATTCTGGGGTACTCTCCAAAATGGTGGAAGACGGTAACTCAGGTAGAAAAATTGCTGAATAAATTATTTTTGTTTTCTTTGCACAAAAAAGTATTCTCATAGCTTCATAAAATTACAGTTGAACCACTGATGTCACATGAACTACTTTGTTGATCATCTTGGTACTTTTATGGGCCTTGAACGTGGTAGTACCCTAGCTGTCTATGCGAGGGTGTCAGAGTTTTTGCTTTGTTAGGTTTTATTTTGGCCACTAGAGGTTCCTATGGAACTCTCATGTCAACTTGTGCCTCTTGTAATCAGTGCCATTGTTTTCACATGTGCCTCATTCTGGGCAGTGTATTTAAGCTGATCGCTTCCTTTGTTTCTTTATTGTTGTTCTTAGCCAGTTGCTGCCGTAAGTCTACTCTAGCTCTAAGTAGTAAGCTCAGAAAGCCTTTTTTGGATTTTTCTTGTTTTCCTACGTCTATTATTGCTGTTTTTGGTGTTTTTTTCCCCTAAGTTTTTGTATTGGAGATTGTTTTCTCCTTTTGGATCCTGTTTGGACTGAAGATTTTCTGTTTTGTGGCGTTCATTAAGAAAAGGTTTTTGTACCTTTTTTGCTGTTTTTGTTAATAAACTCGTCTGACTATTGGGTTCAACTCCCTTCTGTGGCTCAGTGGTGGAGTCTAAGATTATTGCACCAAAGACCCAAGTTTGAACCCCGGCTGTTACAGAGGGTCAGATAACTCTCAAATTTCATCAAACATATCTTAATTTGTGTTCCGAAGATGAAGGAAGGTCTTACGGGTTTGGAACAACATGAGGGTGAGTAATTAATGGTAGAATTTATATTTTTGGGTGAACTATCCCTTTAACAAAAAAATTATAATTTGTTGGATGATTTAAAAATTATTGTTAATATTACAAAAGTAAGAGAAACAAAGCAAAATTATGGAATAGCAAATCTAAGTGGATTCAATTTTAAATTTGAAATATCGATATCTCTCAATAACAGTGTAACACCTTAGGTTTTGATGGAGTCGACATTTTGTGCATCTCTATCCATTGACTCTCTGTATTACGTTAAAGGAAAACTGAGTTTACAATTGTTGAACAGAATTTTTAACATTTCGTGATCATCTCTGTGAGGTAATAAGAAATCAAACGCATGTAGGATTTCTTACACAAGGCTAATATTTTAAAATAATAATGGTCACAATCTTTCGCCAACTTAAGGAAGACTGAAAATTAACAAATTCCCTTCACTATTATAAAAATTAGTTGACTATCTTAACGTCAAGTAATAATAAGATGAATATTGTCGATAACATTTATACAAATTAAAGCCCTAAATATATGTTGATTCACTTACCGTTTACACTGATTATTTGGTCTGGAAACGCTTTCCAGCCACATTTTAGGAGGCCTAACTCCAACCGCTCCGTGTTCCAGCAGGCCAATCTTTTGTTAAGAGTGAAGGTTCCTTTTGTTAGGTTCTCAGTGAACCTATTTTTTTTTTTTATATATTTAAAAATATTTTAAATATCTTATATTTTGGTTAAAATGAATTTGTACATTGGTGGGTTTTAAAAAAGTTGAATTTGAATGTCTGAATTGAAAACATAAATGGTTAAAATAGTTGGTTAATGGTTAAAATATGACTATAATATAAACAATCCAACTGCCTGCAAACAGGTGCTCCTTTATTGGAAACTGATTAACAAACATTTTCCTCCCCATATTAGTTCTTTGAGTAAAAGATACACACTGAAAATCAATAAATCGGTGTCCTATCATGTTTGATTTGTCTCTGATCATATTTATTTCATTGATAATATTCTTTCATATTAGGAATTTTGTTTAGAATACAAATTTGCAGCATAAGAGAATATGCTTTTTAATTGACCAAAATATGACAATACTCAAAGTTAGTACTCCTCATCTACCCTTACTAAAAGTGGAGTAACAAAATACCTATAAAATTCAGCTGAAGAGCAGGATCAAAGACTGCAACAAATTAATTTTAACCAAAATCAAATATGGCTGATTTATTTCCCTTATATTGTGGAAACTGAGATTGAATAAATCAAATACTGTATTATTTAAAATAATTATATTTATTTTAAGGGTAAGGTTTTAGCTCACTATGATATGAGTGTCACTCACTATGATTTTCCTTTTTCAGCAGGACTTTTCATTAGCAAAACAATTACATTTGCCTCATTGTCAAACAATGTTTTTGGCATAATTATAAATGTTTTTCTATAAAATATACATAATTGTATTGGTGTCCCCTGATTTCATGTCAATCCTGTTACCTTCATAAAAAAAACCTTGTAAAATAATGTACATTCAAGTGACATACCTTCTAGGAGGTTACACCATCTCTCAAACAGGATTCTTACACTTAAAACACAAGCATGTTTCTCTCTCACTTCTATAATGCTCGATTTTTGACAATTTATGAGGCTTGACTGAGGGGGGCCATCATGTAATGTCAATACTGTTACCATTTAAAAAATGTAGACAAACAATTATATATTACATTTAATATAATCAATATCTACAAGGAAAATCCTTTCATAGTGTACAACATGTGCTTTTTGTGAACTTGACTATTAGCTGCAAATTAGTTTGAAATCGTCAAACCTGTTACTGTCACCCCTGTTACTTTTCAGGGTAACAGGTTTTGATCTGTGGGGATGACATAGATTGTTTTTAAAGATTTTCTTAATGCTTTATATAACTTTACTGAACATTATTTTGTTTTGCTCCCTATATCGTGAATCTGTGTATCATAAACTCAAGTACAATAGGTTTTTAAAAATTGAAATACTTTGACATGTACTCCTTCAAAAGCTTTGAGGGTTCATACAAACTGCAAATGGTTTTGTGAACAATGTATTGATTCTGCTGAAGACTGCTCGATGGAAAGGTTTGCAAGCAGATGTTTGATATCTTGAACAGTGTGGACATGGTGAGGGTATAGATTAATGACATAAAATGAAAAGAGGACGAGTTACATGTTTAAGTGCATTGATTGATTAACATAAAATTAATATCACCACCAGCTGGCAGCAGGAAGTGTAGCACATACAACAGACTGTAAAAATTCCTCCTTTATTTACCCATTTAAATGCATGTGATCACAGTTTGACAATGGCACCGTAATGCTTGAGTCTGTTATTTCTGCTAACAGCTATATTGTTTATATAAATGTAATTCACATTTATGCATTTAGCACACTCTTGCTTTCCCTGGGAATCAAACCCATGATCTTGGCGTTGCTAGCGACATGCTCTACAATTTCAACTACAAGAAAGCTTTTTTGTCCCTTGCTTTATGCCATTATACTGATGCAGGTCTGGTGCACTTTGAGAAGTTTGAGAGCTCAAAATTAAGAGCTTCAACCCATGTTAAGTGTCCAGTTTGAATAAAAGAAAAGTCACTGAATTAACTTGTAGCTGAACTCTAAAGGGGACTCAACCCTCATTTTAATTGTGATATTGTGTCTCAGTCTACATCATCTCCAAACCTCATTCCTAAAACAAGAAGCTTCTGGCCAAATCTCAGATCCAAGAGCCTTGCATTTGTGTCATGTTCACATTTACACTGTCTCACTGGTAAGTAAAACTGTGTTACTGTTCTGCAGGTAAATATGACAGTGTTTCTCAGGAACTCCCCTCATTGCTGTTTTGCTGAGAAAATGAAAAGTATAGCCAGTTGACATCTGTTTGTAATGTACATGTTTCACAACCTAACAGCTGTATTTTAGAGAATATAATTATGTTTGTAAGTGATTTGTGGAGTTCCAGCATGCACGTTAGAACTTAATTAGAATAAATAACATAATGTATTTATTATTAATGGTCTTTGCTGCTATGTAAGTAAACTGATTAGCTGAGTTTCGTGTGAATTGGTCTTCCGCTGATCTCTCAGATAATGAGTGCTATGTAAGGTAGATATTTGTTCTCAAAACTTCACTAAAACACTAATATAACATAATAAATACTAAGATTTACTAGGGTTTGATTTTCTAATAAACTGGTTATACGTAGCCTATAAGTATATACGTATAATATACTGGTTATATACGTATAATATGGTACCATCTTATATTTATTAACTGATCTATTCACTCTTAATAAGGGAAGATTAGGAGTAATAACTGAATATGTTGAAAGATTACTCTACTTCAATTCAGATATTGGGACTGTGCCTAAGATGCAATCAATCAAAACTGTTTACAAAAGTGTCATTAGCCCCATTAGGTCAGCATTAGATCAATGTAACATGGACTCTCCATGGGGTGTTATTTTATTGTGTGTAGCACATTCGTTATCAGGTTTGTGCGTGTGTGTGTGATTTTAGCGAAAATGACTTTTATTTTGCTCTGTCGTTGCGACGTCATAACGCTGCGTCGCGCTGCTGCGTCTGTGATTCTGCTGGAGAAAGGTGAGTGGCTTTAATAGTGTAAAATGTTTGAAATCAACACAACTCGTTTAGAGAATTGCGCATAAAAATGAAAGGCTTTATTTGCAATGTATTTTTTATCGGGTGATGTTAGTTGTTTATTAATTATTTCGTGCTTTTAAAGCGCACCCACACACGAGTAACAGAAAAAGTGCATCTAATTTCGCTCCCTGTATCGTGAATTCGTTTATTATTTACATGAATTCAGTCACTGGCAAGCAGTGATGGAGAAACGGAGATTTTTGAAACTACGAGTCAACTGAATCAATTGCTTCTCAAAATTATTCGCTGTTTTGAATCGCTCAAAACAGTGTAAATACAACAGGAAAGTGGACTATTTATAATCTACAAATCAGTAAACACTAAATACAAATGTATAAGTTGTTTATGTATTTGAGTGCATTTTTTTTCTTGTGAAGTCTGTTAACCATCACTGTTATGAAGACTTCGCGTGTACTTGCGGTCTTACGGACTTACAATGGCCGCCGCGTGCGCGTGTCCGTTAAGTTTATGAGACTGTCCCATTCCTCATTTTGGCGTTCAGAAGGGTGCTCGCGAGGCCCCCTTACCAGTGCACTGACTACTGAACTAGTTAGCTGATTGAGACGCACCATAGATATAGTTTGGATTTATTTTTCATTTTGTTAATTATTTTAATCTTAAACAGGACAAAGACACACTATTATAAAGATGGAGTTAGGGTTTCCAGTAGGATTTCCATCGGTCAGGCGTGGATCTATTCTGAATGGTTGATAAATTTAGACAAAGTTTAATACAGGAGCAAAGATAAATAATTTCTACTTTAAAAGCACAGAGAGATCGCGAATGCGCACAGTCTGCGCACAAGCAATATCGGAGTGAGAGGACAGGCAGTTCATTTGTATAAGTTAGGCCTAGCCTATTTGAAAGCTTGCATCCAGTTTTCTGCGATTACATAACTATGTTCTCGTGTTACAATAAAGCGCTCGCCTCATTTGTGCGGGAATGATTAAAATGATGCGGAATACCTGCAGTCCTGCGCGGACATTCAGACTGTAATTGACAGGAGGTGGATGCGTGTCAAACTCACTGTCGGAGAGGAGAGAGCGAGATGAAGCTTGTATCGGTGTAGGCTATATACGGTAGATACTGTGGAAAATGAGTAATGGAACCATGTCAGATATTTCAGCATCGGTATCAAAATATAGAAATTTATGTTAACACTACCATGTAGTTTGTTTCTCTAAACTTTGAGTCCATAAATTACGCTGAGCTTCCTGACTGTGCGATCAGGTATTCAACCCTGCTGCTGCAGTGGCGGCTTTTCCCGGTTCAGATATCAGGGATTTATTGGTCAGTTTACATTCGGATATCTTTATTGGCTGCTGAAATTTCGTGAAATGTTTGAATATCTATTCAGATTGTGGGCGTACTCAGTAACAAACTGATTTTAAGAGTAACAAAGTAGTTTATTTTGCTTAATTTGTACTTAAGTACAAGTAAAAGTACAGCTTTAAAAATATCCTCAAAAACGTACAAGTACCCGAAAAACCTACTCAATTACAGTAAATTGAGTAGTTGTAATTCATTACCTCCACCACTGTCCACAACCCATTGCGCTTTGGCGAAGGATTCAGTTCAGAAATATGAATAACCCATGGCTTGCAGATCGATGTGCTTCTTTTCTCTCTGATATGGTAGCAAGTTACCTCTAATTTAAATGTGGAGGAAATTAACTGTGACAAGATGACTGACAGGACAATTTACATTGACAGGATGCACATAAATGTGTGACAGAGCGTCCATTAAAGACGCTACTGTATGATGCGATAGTACAGCCCACATTCCGGAAATGTTGGGACGTTTTATTAAATTTGAATAAAATGAAAGACTAAAAGAATTTCAAATCACATTTCATTCACAATAGAACATAGATAACATAAATGTTTAGAAATGTTGTTGAGAAATTTTACAATTTTATGCACAAAATGAGCTCATTTCAAATTTGATGCCTGCTACAGGTCTCAAAATAGTTGGGACGGGGGCATGTTTACCATGGTGTAGCATCTCCTCTTCTTTTCGAAACAGTTTGAAGACGTCTAGGCATCGAGGTTATGAGTTTCTTGAGTTTAGGTGTTGGAATTTGGTCCCATTCTTGATAGAGGTTTCCAGCTGCTGAAGAGTTTGTGGTCGTCTTTAGCCCGATTTGGACGGTAATTGTTTGGACATCTGTAAAAATAAAGTTACATATCACCTCAGTGATAAAACTCATGGATTCGGATGGCGATTTATTCACAGTGGAGGAGCAAGTTCTGTGATCCATACGAACCCGGGAACGCGCTGCTCGCGTGGCCAGTCACATGATTGTCTGCTGTAAATAAAATTAATTTTATTTACAAATTTATTCATATTATTGTGTAAAATGTATTTAAAAATACTTATGTAAAATGTGTTCTTATTATTCCAAGCATATTTTATAATAATCCTATTTATTATTTGATTATTTAAATCTCCTGTTTAAGGGCTATAGTTTTATATAATTATACGTGATATATATCTGTTTTTAATACACATTTTAAAATTGTATTGCATACCTGCTTCTGCCATAATAAAGACCCATTTCGAATGTTTACGTGCTTTTCTTCTCGTTCTGCTCCCAGTCGCTGTGGTGGAGCAGTTATGAAGTTTTAAATAATTTCCAGCATTTCAGAAATAAATATCTATGCAAATTACACCGAGGTACAACGTTACCTTACGGTGTTCTGGAGCGCTCAAAAAGGGTTTAAACACTGAATTTTGAATCGATTTTTTTCTCGTAAACTCAGAGATGTGGATTCGGACAGCAATTATATTACCGCATGACCTTGGTGTTTGTCAAAAAACAGTAGGTAATTCAGTCAGGGATTTTTACGGGGGTGGTGAGAGAAAAGCACCGACATCTTGGATTCGGACGGCATTAAAATCACCAACTACCCCCTGTAAATCGTGAAAATCACTTACCTCCCCCTGAGAAACAATTACCATCCGAATAGGGCTTTTGACGTATTTTCCATTTAATGATGTACCAAATGTTCTCTATAGGTGAAAGATCTGGACTGCAAGCGAGCCAATTCAGCACCCGGACTCTTCTACTATGAAGCCATGCTGTTGTAATAGCTGCAGTATGTGGTTTTGCATTGACCTGCTGAAATACACAAGGCCTTCCCTGAAATAGACGTCGTCTGGAGGGGAGCATATGTTGCTCTAAAACCTTTATATACCTTTCAGTATTCATAGTGCCTTTCAAAACATGCAAGCTACCATACCGTATGCACCCCCATACCGTCAGAGATGCTGGCTTTTGAACTGAACGCTGATGACACGCTGGAAGGTCTCCCTCCTCTTTAGCCCGGAGGACATGGCGTCCGTAATTTCCAACAAGAATATCAAATTTGGACTCGTCTGACCATAGAACACTTTTCCACTTTGAAACAGTCCATTTTAAATGAGCCTTGGTCCACAGGACATGATGGCGCTTCTGGACCATGTTCACATATGGCTTCCTTTTTGCATGATAGAGTTTTATTTGGCATTTGCAGATGGCACGGAGGATTGTTTACCGACAGTGGTTTCTGGAAGTATTCCTGGGCCCATTTAGTAATGTCAATGACAGAATCATGCCGATGAGTGATCCAGTGTCGTCTGAGGGCCCAAAGACCATGGGCATCCAACAAAGGTCTTTGGCCTTGTCCCTTACGCACAGAGATTTCTCCAGTTTCTCAAAATCTTTTGATGATGTTATGCACTGTAGATGATGAGATTTGCAAAGCCTTTGCAATTTGACGTTGAGGAACGTTGTTTTTAAAGTATTCCACAATCTTTTTACACAATCATTCACAGATCGGAGAGCCTCTGCCCATCTTTACTTCTGAGAGACTCTGCCTCTCTAAGACATCCCTTTCATAGCTAATCATGTTACAGACCTGATGTCAATTAACTTAATTAGTTGTTAGATGTTCTCCCAGCTGAATCTTTTCAAAATGTCTTGTTTTTTCAGCCCTTTGTTCCCCCCGTGCCAACTTTTTTGAGACCTGTAGCAGGCATCAAATTTGAAATGAGCTCATTTAGTGGATAAAATTGTAAAATTTCTCCATTTAAACATTTGTTATGTTATCTATGTTCTATTGTGAATAAAATATTGGCTCATGTGATTTGAAAGTCTTTTAGTTTTCATTTTATTCAAATTTAAAAAAACGGCCCAACATTTCTTAGTCCTTCTACTTCCAAACAATGTATACAATTTACTCAGGAAACATATTTTCATAATAGCAGAATAACATGATTTCTCTCCTACAGGCCTCCTTGCATACATGGTCATGATGGTAAAATAACAATTACATACATGGCTATATTCACTTTGATCATACTTGTTTAATTAATATTTTGTTTAATAAAAATCTACAAAAGCAATAGTGATTTATCCTACCTGTTTAATTTCAGCAGTGTGGTACTACCTCTATATTATGAATTGCTTGCATTTTCCATCTTTATTCAGATTTTTTTAAATAGAAAAGCTAGCAAAAAAATGTCTATTTTTGTTAGGACATCAATGAATGATCACATTTTTAAAAGGACACCTCTCCTCTTATTTGTAGAGATCGACGATATAATTTACCGATATTTTCCCGATATTTAGGCATTTTACCATCATCGGATATCGGTTTTGTAATATCGGATTCACCGATAAATCCCGCCATTTTGTGGGTGTTTTCAGAAGTGTGCGCTGGATCGCCATTGCAGCGCGTCTGAGGGGAGATGAGACAACAACAACGGCGTGCACAGGTACTTGATTTGCCGTAGTTAGTAAACTTTATTTAACATAACAGGTATTAATGCACAAATTAGATGTATTACATAGATGCCTTATATGCAGTTTATGCAGCTTGGCTCTAAGAAATAGAGACAAACTCACACAATCACGTTAAATAATCCGTCAAGTCCTCTCCCAATAAAGACGTAACTTTGCCTGAATTAAATAATATGCAGCCATGAATGAGCGCATGCTGGAAATAAAAGTGCTGAATTTAATTCTCTCTCTGTTGTCTATATGCTCATCATTAGTCTCGTGAAGACGAGTCATGTCGGCTAATCCGTTAAGTCCTCTCCCAATAAAGACGTAACTTTGCCTGAATTAAATAATATGCAGCCATGAATGAGCGCATGCTGGAAATAAAAGTGCTGAATTTAATTCTCTCTCTGTTGTCTATATGCTCATCATTAGTCTCGTGAAGACGAGTCATGTCGGCTAATCCGTTAAGTCCTCTCCCAATAAAGACGTAACTTTGCATGAATTAAATAATACAGCCATGAATGAGTGCATGTTGGAAATAAAAGCGCTGAATTTTCTCTCTGTTGTATATTTGTTAATCATTAGTCTCGTGAAGCCGCTTTGATATTGCTGTTCACTCAGCGGTTGATGCTCAAGAAATGCTCCAGCACGGCCACCACCGCATGTAACTTTTAACAAGATTCACTTGTTTGAAACATGCTAAATTATATTAACATTTACTATATAACCATTATTTCGCCAATAAACATCTAAATAAATACACCTCTATGGAAATTAATGCGAGCGATCGCAGTTTGAGTATAATTCTGTGTACCGTTAAATTCCCAACCTGGTCTCATAAAAATATGTACCTCTGTTTAAATTCATAGATAAACCACACTGTCAGCAGGCATTTCATAATCTAGAATGACAAAACCATTTTAATAATTCTGATATAACATACCAGTTGAGAAATGCAATAAAATACGATGTTTTGTTTGTTATAGCCTATTTCAATATTCCAGAGAATATTATTCAGTGAATTAACATTATCCAGTGAATTATTCTTCACTCTTTAGCCTATTAAACAGCCTATAAACCTAAAACTGTAGTTTAAAATGAAGTTGATATGACTCCTGTCCTTTATTTTCTTTTGCTTATTGTTAATATCAGTGTTGCTGATGACGCTTTTGTTGTAATATGAAGATTAAGTTTAACATGAAAGACTGTTCATTTTCAACCTTTTTTGTGTTGTTGTTAAGATGACTGAAAGGAGGAAACCCCTAAGTGAAGTATGGACTTACTTCACTGAGTTATTTATTTACTTTATAACAGTAAATAAATATCGGTTCTGCATATCTGTTATCGGGCACATAAACATGCAAATAATTGGTATCGATATCGGTTATAAAAAATCAATATCGGTCAATCACTACTTATTTGTTTGGCGTTGGCGATGTGTCAGCGAGGCATCCATGATCCTCTTTGATTTGTCATTGAGTATTTCACACATAAAGATTGCCGAGCGCTGATCACCCACTGATTTTCCCCCAATCACAGGCTGACCTGTCAGTGAGCTTATTTACTTGCAAATCGGGCTTAAAATCCTGCAGTGAACTTTGCTTAAAATAACACATTAAATCTCTCAAAATCGCAGCAGAGGACGATTAACAGCTCCAAGAACAGCATTACCATCATCAATTATTACAAACCACTTTCCCTTTATTTCTTTCATATGTCTACAAAAGTTCTTATTGAGAACTAAGATTTAATGCTAGTCAATATGTTGTTTTACTGAAAATGTTTCAAGTGAAGTCACCATTATGGTGATCGTTGACCTCTGACTTAAGTTAAGTTAATTCTCTTCCAATAAATAAGAGTGTTTTACGAAAAGCATGTTTCTTTATTGTTTCCTTTATCAGTCCAATTTTTGGTTTAAATGTTTTAGTGATAATTTGATCAAAATCTATTTTTGTGTGAAGGTTGTTATGTTTGTATCCCGAATAAGAACCTATAAAACCTCTAGTTCACATCCCCAATCTCCATAAGCAGCTGCAATCAATAAATAAGTGCCCTTACCTCTGGTATTAGGAGATGTGGTCAGAAGTTTCGGTATTCTTCCCCCGGTGTCCGAGTCTGCTCAGCTGAGTTCGGGCAACTTAGGGCTTGATGGAAGTCTTTTCAGTTTCAGAATAATAGGTTAACAAAATAAATTACTCAGATACTTGTTTTAATAGAAGTTTAACGCATCACCATTTGTAATGGTTTCGCTTTATTAGAAAACAATAACTCATAAGCAATAAAATGAAAGTAACTGCGAGTAAATAGTCTTCACCCCGTGTGGCGTCTTAATAAGCTTTTTCATGGTATTATGTAGCCTTGCATAAAATTTGCATTAATTTCATAAAATCCTCCCTGCATTCTTCCTTATTTGTCAGTCACCTCCTTACACACATACACAGACAGGATGCATGACATTTATTCCAGTTAGTACACAGTATCAAAAGTTCAAATGGAAGAATTGCAGGGGCTCTAAATAAAAACACAAGTATGTCTACTTCTACTTTAACCTTCAAAAATATGTGTAACACCTTTAAAAGCGTAAGCTAAGTATACATTGTCTTAAACCAGTGGCTCTCAAAGTGTGCCATCCACAGAAAAAGTAAATAAATAAAACGGTAAACAGCCAAATGACGTAACTTAGAATGGGAGATGAATCGGTTTGTGAAAGGGAAGAGAAAAGCTATAGATGAAGTCGCACAAGACTTGCTGTGTCTTACTTAAACCGGACGCTTGTCGCGTCCAGGGCCGCATTAAGACTGCACTGGGCCCCGGGGCTATAACTTACTGCAGGGCCCCCCATCACAATAATGATATATATATAAAGGATAAAAAGCCTATTTAAAGCTATATATATATAGTTTTAAATAGGATTTTTATCCCGTATTAAAATTCTTGATGCACTGAAATTTCATAATTTTTGTAACCAATTTCAATATCGCAAAAGATAATACTAGTTTAAGTAAAAATAAGCTTACTAAAGACAAGTAAACAGTCACAAATTAGGCTACAACAGAACAAAGATTATAAGAAATCGACCTACTTGAAATACTTAAAAGCACTGAATAATATTATGATGTATAAAGAAAATGTACAAATAGACTGAATGGTGTCCACTGTATTCAATATACATTCATTCTTATTTATTTTACAAAAGTGATTCAGTCAAGCACATTAAGTGATTTTCTTTCTGATGTTTGATTTACATTATTGACACAAAAGGCAAAAGCAGCTATATTAGGCTGCTTTAGAGGAATAGTTCACCCAAAAATGAAAATTATGTTGTTGTTCTAAAGCTGTATGGGATTCCTTCTGCTGTTGAATGCAAAATAATATATTTGGAACAATATTGGTAATCAGACAGTTGCTGGGCCCCCATGACTTCCATAGTATGAAATAACAAAATACACTATTAGAGTCAATGTTGACCAGAAACTGGTTGCGATCATTTTTCAAATTATCTTCTTTTATGTTGAGGAGAACAAAGAAATTCATAGAGGTTTAGAACAATTTGAGTTTAAGTATATGATGACAGCATCTTCGTTTTTGGGTGAACTATCCTTTTAAGATCTCATCATATCCAGGATCTCATATCTAACACTACACATGCTTTATATTTAAATATTAACGTTCATTTAAGACAGAAATAACTGTGTTTACGAGGATACTCGCAAAGGCGAGAATTTTTGACACATAACTGTGTATTTGAACGTTAAAGCACAGCAAGGAGCGAAAAGTTTAGTCAATCGTAATACGAGCAGGTGTGTGCTGCGCGAAATCAGGCTGAAACAGTCTTAATGCATGCATTTACCAGAATGAATTCTGCCCCACTGCTCAATGTTCGTTAACAGTTTAAACTATTTGTTTTGAAACCTGCTCAAACGCGTTTAAATTATAAGCTTAGCCTACATCTTGATGCGCAAAACGATTGATATATTTCTATCGGATTATCTCCCAAATTCCAACCCTTAAATTAATAGCCTAGAGTTTGTTCAAACACAAAACCAATATACTGTAAATCCAGTTAATAATCAAACTAACT